>JAOTRH010206807.1:0-11042 GCA_034768845.1 Heliamphora exappendiculata | reverse complement strand
CACACATCCTAAGTATACAATATTCCCAGACCACAAGACCTCAATAAAGGAAATTAGTGAGACTACGGAAATGAAACTTACACTCAACTATGGTCGAGAGGAAATAAGTCTCGGCAAGCACTAAATGGGAAGATTATGTATGGGAGTGAGCCATTTTGCCCATTGCTGTCCAAATGTTCAAAGGAATGCAGCTACGGAAGTACATAGTAGGCCAGCTGAAGATGGAAGAGTGGATGTTGTGGAGCCTAGAGCCCAAGAAGTCTAAAGGTAAGGTAAGTTCCAAGTTAGAAACATTGCACGGCTTCTGAAGCTAAGAAGAGGAGACAATTTTGTTGTCCTCGGATTGTGTGGCAACATGACCCAACATCAATAGAAAGGAGGCGGAGACGAACGGCAAGATTCTGGACCTAGTGGTTTCTCCTATCCTAGCATTACCCTCAACATAAAATGTGAATAATGATCACGAATCAATTACCAATTTTCTAAGCATATGACTAAACAGCCCTAAATCATCTTAGATTTCTCTCATTTTCTCAACAATTGATATTACCTCTATCACCACAGAAACGCGTTTGTTTTCTACCACATTCATACTAAACATTTGCATTTCATCCATTCCCATCTCACAACCATGTTTCCCTTGGATGGCCTCCCATTATGAATAACTGTTCTTTTTCTTTTTCTCTTTTTTTTTCATTTCATAAGTATAATGCATAACTTTTTCCTTTTGATAATGAAGAGGGCTGTGGAAACTTAAAATTCATGAGACAATGAAGTTCATGCTCTCGAGAGTATTATCAGATGCTCTTCCAGTCAGATCCATTCTAGCTACTTGTTTTGATGTGGTGGTTGTATCCTACCCATTATGTGGTCAAGTGCCAGAGACTACCATTCATCTCTTTTTCTCATGTTCCATAGCTCGTTGATCTGGTTCGACCAACTGAATATTAGAATTGACTTTTTCAACTTCATGTGTTTTGCATTCTGTTATAGACAAATTATGGGGCTAATTCAATGTTAGCTGCCAATCAAGGTTGTAAGAATTGCATTGCTGCTTTTACAGCTATCCTGATAGATTGGATTTGGCCTTAGGAATGCAATGTTCTAAACAGCGTTATTCCGGATCATGAGGGTCTTGGCAATCAAGGTAGGGATTTTCTAAGCACTGAGGTACCCTCAACTTTTACTTCTCCCATGGTGATCTGGTTTCCCCTATGGGCGTTGGATGCTTAAATACCAATTTTGACGTGCCTCTCAACCATAAAGGCATGGCAGCAGCTGTCTTGGGCTCTCAGCCAGGGCTCAAGGATAGCTTTGGGGATACCAGTGAGGCAAAAGACATCTATGGTCATTCTCTATCTCCTCATGCTGTGCAGAGGCAGAAGCCATTAGGCTTACTGCTATTTGGCGGCTAGATAAAGGCTGGGATTCAATCATCGTTGAAGGGGATTCTAGTAAACTCTCGTAATGACAGTTTTTCTTCGACTCACTGCTTCTCACACTCCGTTTTTCGTTTCGACCTCTTATCACTCTAATTTTTTTTGTCGCTCCTCTTGTGGCACTACTATGCTGGTTGCCTATGATAATGGTATCATCCTATCTGGCGAAAAAAACCAGTCATAGGCCATAAAATCCAATCCATTATCTCCACCCCCACAAAAATAAATAAATAAATAACTACGCACTTTTTGACAATATAGCAAAGGAGATTAATATAAGGGGGAAAAAAATTCCTATATGCCCAATTCTGCCTCAGATGACATCTGTCCTTCAAAGTATAGTTGGCAACAAACAAAACTAAAATTTGAAGTAACATGTGTCACCGACTGAAAACAAATATCCAATTTTGCAGTAGATAACAGAATTTTCTTGAATTTGATATAAGTAACTGAATATCGGCGCAAATTACCTTCGTTAAAAAAAATGAGCATTGAGGAACATGATTCCAGTATGAATACTAATTGCTTCAACTAATAGGCTCAAAAACCCTATTTCATAAATAGATTCAGCAAAACAATTCAAGTTCCCAAATTGACACATCTCGACTCATTCAAATCATAAACAAAACTAAAATTCTCGATAAATAAATGTACGCGCACGCGTATAACACACAGTACATATCGCATAGGAACCAAAAGCATGAACTCAGTCTTTTTCTACAATTCAGGAAAATAACAGATCGTGCAGCTAATAAAATCCCAATTCTCTATAAAAAAAACGATAAGAGAAAAACCCTAGGAGACGTAATTTTGATTTGAAGAGATGACGTGGATAGACGAAGAAATCACGAACCGAGTCTTCAGGTTTCACTTCAATTTCGAAGTGAGTTCCTTTCAGAGTTTTGACGAAAATCTTCATCGTAGGATTTTTTACTGGATCTCCGGCCCCACGGTCTCGACTTCTCCAGCTCGAGGCGTCGGCTCCGATCGGCCCGGGGATATACCTCCAGAGAGAGAGAGAGAGAGAGAGAGAGAGAGAGAGAGCAGAAGAATTATTGAGAAAACTCAAGGCGCAACTACGCAAGTAATGAAAACACCCCAAGCCCACTCTGTTTTCTTCGTGACATTGACACTGTTTGGGATAATTATTTATTTTTTTATTTTGTTGAGTTTGTTTATGTTTTTTGTGAAATTTTTTTATTGTTTAGTTAAATTATTAAATTTTTAATTTTTTTTATTGATACAAATTAAAAAAGTAAAAATAATTGATTAAAATATAAACAAATAAAAAAATAAGTCAGAATAAGCTAATAACTCAAATTTAATATTTGCTTATTTTTATTTTTAATGAAATTTTTTAATTTTTTTATTAAAATTTTAAAATTTATTGATTTATCTCATCAAAACAATTCAAAAAAATTTAAAAAATTAAAAAGATAAAAATAAACAAAATTAATGTAATATTGCCCAAATAGAGCTATTATTATCTCTACTATAATAATAAGAGAGAGCACTTATTTAATATTTTTTTATTTTGAAGTCTTATAAATTTTTACGTTGAGCAAAAAAAAAAAAGTTAATTCCTCTCTTGGTTTTTATTTTAAAGGTATGGATTTTGAACAAAAATATATTTCAAAAAATTTCTTTTGTTATCTTAAAATTATTATTCTATTATTTTATTTCTTTCAATTCTTTTAATATTTGAATACTAACTTACTACGTCTCGTAAATTATATTTGTTTTGATGAATTAAAACGGTGAAATCTGACGAGAAAAATAACTGTCGATCTTCATGTGTTTCGCTCATCGAGTTCTTATAAAACAAACTCACGATCAGTGGTTGGAAGGAGGACCTTCGATACCGAAATCAATCAACTAATTGAAAGAGAAACTCTAAATGTCGAAAATGACAGTCCCCTCCTCTCAGCTAGAGAGATGTATATATATGAAATGCATGCATATATATACGAGAGAGAGAGAGAGTTTTTTTGTATTGTCCTATTCACTGACAGTAGATGAGATAAAAATTAGTTTGTGGTAGACCTTTAAAAAATTTTCTATCAGACTTGGAGTTTACTCCCTACACTAACGTGTGTACCTTGCTACTTAACTTTTATATACATTATGAGTGCCAAATCACTAGTATAAATAATTATCACGTTCTATTGACTGTATTGAATACACGTTGTAAAATAATATATTTCGATTCTATTTTAAATTTCAATAATAAACATGAATTAAATGAAGTACGTACAATATTGCTTAAAATTCGATAGCTTTGCTTTTGATTTTAAGTCAAATAAATAAAAGATTTGTTTGATTAAAAAATAATTTTAAATCTTAATGCAAAAAGAAAGAAAAAATTGTGATTTGATAATTGCTTTTTTTTGTAATTTTAAACCAAAAAGTTGAAAGCCCAATTTTAAGACAAAATCAAATGAAGCATTAGAGTTTGATTGACAACGAGTTAAAATTTTTATTTATTTATTTATTTATTTATTTGTCTATCTAGCCAAACAATAAAATAACATTCAAAATATGTTGTTTGATAAATTAATTTTTAAGTTAGCTTTTTAAAAATTGAATGATTAGGTAAAAAGTTAATATTTTTTTCTTTTTGTATAAATTGGATAGAATTGCTCTTTTTATCAACATTGGTGGCAAATAAGTTATCGAGCAAAGGTAATATTGTCTTTTAGAATATGGTGAAAAATTAAATAAAGTATTCTAAGAATTAATATTTTAATTTAATTACCAAATGGGCTATGTTAATTTTTTGTATTTTTAGCTAAAAAGATTTGATTGTCAATCAGCCTCTAAGACTTCATTCGAACTTGAAATTGGATTATTGTTTTTTTTTTTTTTACTTTAAGCTAAATAAGTTAAAAAAACAATTTGTCTAAGAAACGACTTTAATTCACCATGCGAGTGAAAAAAAAAATCCTTCAACAGTTTCATCATTTTTTACATTAATAAATAAGTTAAAACTCAATTGTAAACCGAAACCAAACAAGGCCTAAATCTAGGTAGAAAGCACTAAAACATATGGGGAAAAAAAACTCAAAAGCACAAATAGAAGTTAAGTTAACTAAAATTTGATTTTATTTCCTGTCCGATTTTTTTTTTTAATCTTGTTTTTCTAAATTTTATTTTTTAAATTATTTTAATTAAAGTTTATATTTTTAAAATATTTGATGCAGCTACAAACAGTTCCTTATCTTTTCCTCTGATACTGAAGCCGTGGTTTGTAAGGAATTATGCCTTTTCACGAAAGCTGAAACCTAGAATTTTAGATCATTAAGAAAGCTTGTCCAACCGATAGTTAGAATTGGGTTTGGACTTGGACTTGGGCTTGGGCTTGGGCTTGGGCTTGGGTTTGGTCTTGGGCTTAGACTTAAACTTGAATTTGGACGTGGACTTTGCCTTGGGCTATTTTAGGCCCATTTAAGATGTCCACCGGTACTTGTTGCACAGGCTCCCACCAATTAGAAAATACTTATTTAAAAATAAATTAAAGATGAAATACAAATTACTTCTTCACTCTCTGTTTAGTTAAAAAAAAAATGTATATGCAAGGAAGACAAAAAAAATAAAATCTTTTCCCACGAAAAACTTAGGCCCTGGTCGGGAATTTGGTTTTTTGACTTTTTTTTTTGCCAAAAAGCTAAAAAGTCATCGTAGCTTATTTGGTAAAAAAGCTAATTTTTTTAAAAAAATTCAAATTAAAGTGCTAATTCTTAAAATATTCTATTTGAACTTTCATCTTATTTTAAAAAACAATAATACTCCTATTTGATACTTATTTATAACTAATGCTAACTAGATATAATCGTTTTAATCGACTATAAAAAGAATGATATTGTCTAATTTTAAAAAAAAATTTAAAAATTAATTTTTCAACCAATCAATCAATTTGAAAAAACTCATTTAAATGCTAATTTAACACAAAGTACCTATTTCAATCAAAACTAGTTTTTTAGTCAAAAAAAAAAAAAAAAAACCTTTTACACTAGTTGACAATCTAGCTCGTTAAAGTACTTCTGACAATAAAAAATAAATGAATCAAAATGTTTCGTAACGGTTATGATGGGATCAACGTTTTCATGCAACAACTGAGTATAAACTATACAAGAAAATACTTATATCATATAATCATATAATATAAATAAAGTAGAAGATTATAATTATTTTTTGAATTTAAAAAGTGGATTTTGGATAAAATCAACGGTCTACAATTGGCAACGGCTATAGATTCGATGGATGTATCTATTTTATACAGCTACATTTGAGTCTCCTTCCTCTCTATGGATAATCTTGCAAAGGCGTGTGCGACCGAATTGCCTCGACTCCAAATATGTGAGCGACGAATACTTCGAGATTTATGACTAAAACTTTTGTAGCCTCAACGATCCCACCAATATATGACATGTCTAACTCATGGGCCTTTATTGCTTGAATGATGGTAAGGGCATCGTCTTCTAGGTGTATCTTCGGCAGACCCAGGGATCTTGCAAGCTCCATCGCGCACAGCCCTCCCAGTGCCTTAGTTACCTCCAGTTTCGCATACCATTCCATGTGCTTTATGTATGTTGGTATTAGTTGCCTCTTTTCGTCTCGTATCACAATCCCTATTCCAGCCTTCCCATTTTTGCATCTAGTCCCATCAAAATTCACTTTGTATATTCCTGGACCGACGACTACCGTGTATTGATATTTGGCACGTGTGCTTCTTCCTTCTGTACCTATGAGGCCTCTTGTTAAAATTCAGATGAGAACCTCGTAGCAAAGAGCATCATCTCTCCTGAGCTTTTTGTTCTACCCTCGAATATGAATGGGTTCCTGTTTCTCTGTAGACTCTTAAGAAATCATAATGAAGGCCTCCCATGCTTTTTGTTGCAGCTGTGTGGATACATCCATGGCCCATTGTAGTACATCCCCAGTCCCATTTGAGTGGTTCCACACCTTAAGGCCTTGTGTCTACTGCCAAGTTCTTCTTGAAAAAACACAATCACTTAGGCAATGGAGCATTGATTCCCTCCCTCCCTTAGAAGTGGCACACCTGGGATCAAGGAGGATTCTTTTATGATATAGGTTTTCCTTGACTAGGAGACTATTTGGGAAGGCTTTCCAAGCAAATTTTTTTGCTTTGTTTGGTATCCTGGAGGTTCACAATCTCTTCCAGAAGTTCCCGGTACATGAGTTGGTCGAGCTCTCCTCAATGTTGAATGAGTCTTTATATTCAAATGATAACCAGTTTTCACTCTGTACCTTCCATTCCTTGCTTTGATATATTCTACATTGAGGGGAAGAAAAATTTGTTGTACTTTCTCTAGGTCTCATCTCTCCTACTATTTGATAATCAAATCTACCACTTTTGTCACCTCACCATTCTCAATCTTGAGGCTGATTACCGAGAATGTCTTTGGTCTTAGAATCCATTTATCTTCCCATATTTTGATATTCTCCCCATTACCTACTCTCCATCTAATTCCCTTGAACGATAGAACGACCTTCAATAATGCTCCTCTATGTGAAGGATGGACTATTCCCAATCTTTGCTTCTAAGAAAGGCGCATTCTATAAGTATTTTGCCTTTAGGATTCTGGTCGTTAGGGATGTAGGATTGGTAATGATACACCAAACTTGTTTTGCCAACATGGCTAGGTTTAAAGCTTTCATGTTCTGAAAACCCATACCTCCAAATGCTTTGCTCATGCATAAGCTTTGCCAGTTCTTCGAATGGATTTCATTTGCTTTCTCAAAGTCTTCCCACCAATAACTGGCCAACGGTGTTGAAATTTCATCATATAGGGCATTTGAGATCTTGAATACTGATATGACATAGGCTGAAATCGCTTGAGCGACGGCCTTTAACAAACCACCCTTCCAGCCTAGGATAGCAATTTTTCCTTTCAACCTTGGACAATTTTCATATTCTTTCTTTAATGTTCTTGAAAACTTCTTGCTTGGATCTTCCCATGCTCGTCGACCACCTCAACTCCCAAAACCTCCTTGATGTTTGATTTGCATAGGGCTGGTGCATTTTTGCTGAAGGATATCGCTAACTTCTTTAGGTTGATTGCTTGTCCTGAGGCTTCCTTGTAACTTCGTAGAATGTTCTTTATTGCCATAACTTATCTACCCTTTGCCTAACAAAAACTAATGTTGTCATCCGCAAAGAATAAATGGAAAATGCTTAGACAAGTTCTTGTCAGTCTCACTGCATAGATATTCCGCTCTTTTTAGCAAAGATGAAAGGCCTTGTACACAAGCGAGGAACAAATAGGGTGAAATTGGATCGCCTTGTCGAAGTCCTCCATTTGGTTAGAAGCTCTCATATGGCAACCCATTAATTAGTACCCTATATCGAACGGCTCTAACATATCTCACACCAGCTGAATTCATTTGTCCTCAAAACGTAGAAGTTTCATCATGGTTTCTAAGAAAGGCCACTCAATGCAGTTATATGCCTTGCTTATATCAAATTTCAATGCCATTTGGCCATTCTTTCCTATCCTCTTATTCTTAAGGTGGTGAAACAGTTTAAAGGCTAGAAGAATATTGTCTGCAATCAGTTTATCTTCCACAAAACGCACTTTGCGATTCTGAGATGATGGTTGGTAGAGCTCTTTTTTTTTTTATGACAAAGGAACCCCTTCAAGGTAGGCATTTCGGATAGATGCAATCATCCTTAAATCACAAGTATCGATTAAGTTAGGGCGTTTTCAGCGAAAGTTAAACAAAAAACTTCCGAATTTACATATGGTCCCAATGACGATCTTTAATTGTTGGGCAACCATGACAAGTTGTTGGCAGAGCTTCCTTTAGTCGGTTTGCAATGCTTTTGGATATGAGCTTGTATTGGACATTGCATAGAGATATAGTTTAAAATCTGATGGCTTTTTTGGTGTCTTAACCTTTAGGTTTAGTGTTGTGAAATTCTCATTTATTTCATCAATGAATTTGCCCTCATTTAATACTTCTAGTATTCCCTTGAATACTTCCTTCCCAAAAATGTGCCAAAATCTTTTATAAAAAATTGTCGGCTTACCATTAGGTCCGGGGCCTTTGTAAGGTGCATGCACTTTAAAGCATTCAAAATGTCCTCCTCCACAAATTTTTTGCTTAGTCTCTCATTCATTTCAGTATTGACACTTCTTTGTACCATTGATTCCTAATTGTTGTGGATTGTCAGTTTGAAAATATTTTTTTGAAGTAGAGCACACACTTTTCCTCAATTTGTTTATGCTGTGTATCATATTCTATCCCCTTTATCAAATTGTCTCTCCTTCTCTGTGACGCACGGGCATGGAAATATTTTGTATTTCGATCCCTCAGAATCATCCAATCAGCCCTGCCCCTTTGTTTCCATAACAATTCCCCTCTGTCAAGTAGTTCTTCCAGGTCTTTGCTCAGCTTGTTTTCCAGTTCAATGCTGCCACTAGTGGGTCTACTAGATTCTGGTTTAGAGAGCTTTTCTTTAATGCATCTGATTTTATATTGGATGTGGCCAAATGTTTTCCAGTTCCATCTTAAAAGAGCTTCCCCGGTGCATTCCAGTTTCCTCTTTACCCCTTCTAGCCCCGTGGGTGACAAGCTATGCATCCCATGTGTCTCGAATAATCTTCCCACACTCATCTGTCCTCATCCGCATTTCTCTGAATCTATGTACTCCTGGTTTTCAGTTCCTTCTTTTCACCCTTTTTATTACATTTTAATTGATTAGCAAAGGCAGATGGTTAGATGGTAATTTGGATAATACTCTCACCTTGGTATTAGGGAAAATCCTCAACAACTCTGTCCAGTTTCTCCCTTATCAAGTCTATTACACCAAGCAAACATATCCCCATTAGGCCCTAATTCAAATAAGTTGTTGTCATCAATTGCTTTCCCGAAAGCTTCAATCTTCCAATTCGCTCTCTCTTCCTTCCCAAAATAATCATCCCTGCTCTGTTTCTCGTTCAAGTCATCTACACAAATTCAAGGAAGATCCATCACAGTAACTAGTCTTCTAAGAAGTTCCCATGAATCATTCCTTTTACAGACTTGTGGGTTTCTATAGAAACCTGTTAACCATTCTTCCCCTAGCTTGGTTAGTAACCACACTCTCAATATGCCTTTTAGAAAAAAATTTAAGTACCACATTCTAATCTCTCTAAAGCAAACCCAAAACCCATGAAAGTCCTTCCCTTGGTATCCAAAAAAGCACTAGTCATACCCAGAGTACACATATAATATCCCACATTGAAGCAGCGACTATTACAGGTATAAGATAATAATTTTTACACTAATTAATAATTAATTATCTATTATCAGCATGTCATAAATTAAATTACAGGTATTAATTAATAAGTGAAATACACTTTTAAAATAATCATGTTGTTTTTTTGACAAAAAAATATAAATACATGAACTTTTACAATTGTATTCGACGAGAATTTATGTTTTAAAATCAGTACATAATAGTTTAGTGATCAATAGTATTAAAAATATTATTTTTAATATGTGCAACCAAGTAATAATTGAATCAAATCACACAAATAACTTAATATTCAATTCTATAAAACGGTTGCTAAGCTCTTAAAATTACATATTTATGATTGTGAAAAATAGCTTAATATGTTGAAGACAATTGTATAATATTTTATATTATTACGGAATAAATTATATTTTTTTAATAAGATCAATTATACAATAACTTAAAAAATATTATAATAATATTTAAAAATAAAAAAATATTATGGGGTCAATTGACACCACCACTGCCCATGTGCATTGAAGTGGGTGGTTTGGTTTCCATGAGGAAAACCACTTTGGGATCTTCATCCTTCAAGAGCTGTTGAAGTCTTCGAACCGTGCGAGGGTTCACAAGCCCTTGACAGTTCCATCTTAGTACCATCATTAATTGTGTTCGGCGGGGCTGGATCTTAGCCATCGCAGTTTACGTTGTGTCATCATTATAATTGAGAAAATGATAAGTGTCTCTCTAATATAATGACATTTACTAGAAATGAATAATAGAAGAGAAAAAAACCATTATTTACATTATGTCATCATTTATTGGGAAGTTTAAATAAAATAAAATATAATATTTGACAAGTTGAAATTAATATATTTTTTGGAATATTATCACAAGAAAATTAATATATTTATCTATAAATATTAAAATAGAATAGCACACTCAAGATGTATTAATCTATGGCACTTTTTATCTTTTATCTCATGGTAATGTATTCATTACATGTTTTATTTTTATTTACAATTTCTTACTCTCCTCTTCACTATCTTTGCATTACTCTTTATTCATTTATTGTGTATTATTTAATTAAATGATTCACATTGTTTTATAAATTTTTACTAAGAAAATTAAACAAATCGGCACAGGCTAAAAAACTAGTAAATAAGTAAAGTGGAACTTTCATTTGCAAGCTCTAAAATGTCGCCACGTGTCACTATAAAATTTGCCATGTATCTTAACTCTTCCTCTTCCTCATATTAATTTGAAATAATATTTGCTAGTTTTTCATTTTTCTCAAGAAACTATTTATTCTTCACATTTTTCTCTTGACTTTTAGCCTTCCACTTAATTTTGGTCTTTCTCTT
>JAOTRH010206776.1:0-11044 GCA_034768845.1 Heliamphora exappendiculata | reverse complement strand
TAAAAAAGAATTTGATCAATAGATATATTAGAAAAACAAGATAATTTGAAACGTGAAACTAGTACTAATATGTAATCCTAAGGGGGTAATTATGATAATTCTCTTGAGTAGTGCGTTATTTATCAAACAATGTCCCAATCTCGATAAATAAATGCAAAATTATTAATGTAAAGAGACAAAACCTAAATTTGTTGGACCCACCTGTTTTCCTCCATTCCCAACCCTAATAACTGGGTATCAAACAAGCATATATTAATTGCGATTATCATCATTACTTATTCAGCATTATTTTTCTCTCATGATTTCAATTATTTTTCAGTAATATTATGAACTTAAAAAAAATATTTAAAAAATTATTTAGAATTTAAAATAGATAGTTAAGATTCACTTAGAGTGTGTTCCATATCCTATTAAATATGAATTTACACCCTACAAATTATTTTCGAAATAAAATTTTAAGTACATTTTCTGGGTACATTAAATTTTCCATTGTTTTTAGAAGGATAAACAGTCTTTATAATTAATCAATATGAAACGAATTCTTAAAACCCTCTCTATATTTTAATCTATCAAATGCGTTAGACATATGAAAATTTTAAATAATAATATTGTAAAATTATAACATATAAGGTTTGTTTTGAATGTTTAAAAAGCCAGACTTTTTCATATATAAAAAAATCTTTTTGTCTCTAATGATATATTTTTTTTCAAATTTGAATTTCCTTTTTTTACCTTTTAGATTTCTCTTAATTAAAAAATAAAAATTAATTTTTTAACTAAAATATAAAAAACATAAAAAAAAACTATGATTAAAATAACAATGGTTAAAATAAAATAAAAAAGTAAAAAGACAGAAAAAAAGATGCTAAAAAGTCAATTGATAATGAGATGATTATACATGTTTAAGGCCATTGTTGATTTATATATAAAAAGAAAATTATTGACTGCTAACCATATATATATAGCCCACTATACATATATATACAATTGATGTACAAAAAGATGACAATCATTTAGGTTGAAGGAAGTGGTTAGAACTGTTTTTGAAGCAGTTTTGCCCATAATTAACCCAAGTTCTAATGTGTTTAATCTAAATCCTCCCTTTTTTTTGTGAGAATAAAGGTATTGATAGATCAAAGTCATATGATCCTAAACACTACAACATAAAAGTAAAAATAAAAAGTAACAACAAAACCTTTTTTTTTATTACAAAAAGCAAGTCAATTCCACACATGCAACTGAAATACATACACTTTTGCTGTAAATTGGTGGGTGAGAATGGGTTTGGCCTCGCCGGAGTTGGCTTAGCACAAGGGTTTCTGGCATCCAAACACCCATTTTCTCCAACTCTTCTCCCATCGCAATTTATACTGCCACTCTCAAATTCCCATTTGCGTTTTTCCTTTTCAATAGAGACCAACAATTTATTAAAGAAACTCATCCCACTTTCTATCAAAACAATTAGAAAATGCAATCATAAAAAAAGTTTACCAAATTTCTCAAAAATCTACAAACTGATTTTCAAAATGAAACAGCAAAAATCTTTTGGAGAGATGAGGGCACTTCGATCAATTTCCTATGTGGTTTATTTGGTTTGTTTTTGACTTTTTAAGTGATTATTTTGCCAATTAAATAAACTTTTGACTTTTTAATTTTTTGATTTAAAGCCAAAAAACCGACTTAAAATCAAGTTGCTTATTATTAATAATTTGAATTTAAGTTTTTAGACCGCATTGTTAGGCTCTTTATTCAAGTTTTTTGATCAATAGTCTACTTAGATTATTACAAAAAAAAAAATGTGTAAGAGGTGGAATTAAAAAAGAAAAACTGAAGCGGTATACAATTTAGGATTGTAGGGAGAGAAATAGATGATGAAAGATGTAAAGTTTTGAAAAAATTAAAAATCGTGGTGAATATAAACGTCTTGTAATGATTTTAAAAAATATCCCTTGATTTATCAGCTTCTCTTATTTTCTCTACAAAACTATGGATATACTTTCTTACTTAAAATTTAGTTGAACAATTTATTTAAAAATATTTTTTTAAATATAATAGTAAATAAATTCTTTGATTTTTTGGAATCCTCTTATTCTCTCTCTATAATTGTGAGAAAACTACTTTATTTAAGTTTTTATTTATTAATTTGGTAGGATTAATTATTTATCTAGAAATTTCTATTAGTCAAAACTAATTGTCTTAAATTACACAATCTATTTATCAGTGCAGCGTATTGGTAGGTTTCTGAATTTAAAATTTTTAATTTATTTTTAGAGTTTTGGATTTATAAGATAGAAAATACATGTGTACTTATTATTTATTATTATTTTTAATCGAAAAAGAGGTACTTAACTTAAATTTATTTCTGATCGATAATAAATGGAACAAAGGACTATATCAATAGAAATATATCAGCTCCAAAATGGAGCAAAAAAACATCACTCTATCTATCTATCTATATACTAGCGGTTAACATGTGCGGCCAAAAGTATCTAAAATTTAAGAAAAAAATCTAGCAATAATTTTTTTTAAAAATATTTAAAATAAAAAATTCTGTAGTATTTATCTATATAGATATCATTAATAAATAAATAAATAAATAAACATAGGCTAAATAGTAAATAAAGTCTCTTCATGGATATATATAGTTTTGCAAATCTTTGTATGTTTTGAACAATATTTGTTTTTCATTTGACACGAATAATGAACTATTTGAAGATTTAAAGTATTTATTGTTCGGAGAAATATAACGCTATAAGAAATATTCGGTGGTCTAGAAAATATATATTTATTAATTTTCAAAAATTACAATAAATAAAATTTACAAAAAACGAAATTACTGAAATAATATGAACAGAATATATAAACCAAGTCCTCCAAACGTAGTTTTCTTAAGAATGATTCACCGCCTACCAATGGTGTTGTAGATTTCTCCGCCGGCGTCACTCTCCCAGGATAAGACGGTTGATCCGAACGTTAGAACACCACCAAAGATCGACTACTTGAACGCCCCTCGTCTATCTTTCTCTCTCTCTCTCACACACAACAGATAACTGTTTGGTCTCTCTCTCTCTTTTTCTCTTCTTGTATTTTGGACCCACTCACCTATTCTCATCATACATATTACATTTGCATAATACCATAGGAGACTTTATATAGACCTTCTCTACCAAATTGAAAAGAGAAATCAATTGTCAATAAATGGTATTAATTTTTAGAATTCAATTGTCAATTGAATAACCAATTAAATTGTCAATTGAATTCAGAAATCAATTCTAAAATAATGACTAATAATTCTAGAATAATGGCCAATTAAATTCACTATTTTCAACATTTACACCTATAAAGATAAAAGATTAATTTTTCTTTAGACCAATTATTTAGCAACTAAATCGTGTAATAATTAAAAAATATGTTATTTACTTATTCTCTAACAGTCACGCATATGGATAATATAATTAGTGAATATTATGTTCAAAAAATTGAAATAAAATGAATTTCAAATGATAGTAATTTAGACAAATCAAATTAATACACATAATTATTCATATTTTAAAATTATATCATTAGGATAATATTATAGTAGGATATAATCTCAATATTTATTATGATAAGATTAAATCAAAAAATTTGGATTAATCAACTAATTTAAACTTTCATTAGAAATAAATTTAAAATCTCATTAGAAATTAATTTACAATTTATTAGGATAAGATTACGTTTGAATAAGTTCCAAAGTTTGGAAAAGAAATATCAAGATAAATTTGAAAAGTAGTCTGAAAGGATAGCAATTAATTTTATAAGAATAAATTAAAAAATTCTATTAGAATAATATTTTATCAAGATAAATTTTAAAATTTGAAATAAGTCATAGCAGGATAAATTTTAAAAATATTATAGAATGATGACTAATAAATTTAAAATATATCATGATATGTTCTTAAATTCTGAAACAGTACTAATTTAGACCAATAAAATTGTGACACATAATTAATAAATTAAAAAAATAAATTCTACAAAACTAAAATAGGACTTTGAATTTAAAAAAGCCAACAACATTTTATTTTATATATTAATATTAATATATCTAAAAAATTATTAAAATAAGATTATATCAGAATAAATATTGAAATAAGGTTAAAAGGATAGTTAAGCTCAAATCAAAATACATAATTATTTATACCTAAAAATTATGTAATTAGGAGAATATTATAATTAGATAATTTTCCATATTTGTTAAGATTAGATTACAATAGGATAGATTTAAAGTAATTAATTAATTTAAAATTTTAATAGGAAGAAATTTTAAATTTATTAGGCTAAAATTATGTCAAGATAAGTTTTAGAATATGAAAGAATTTATATCAAGATAAATTTCAAAAATATTTTGAAAGAATAACAATTAACTTTATTAAAATAAGATCATATCACGATAAATTTTAGAATTTGAATTGAGTTATATCAGGATAAATTGTAAAATAGTTTAAAATGATGATAATTGTGTACAGATAATAACTATAAAATTTTATTGAGATAATACTATATCGAGATAAATTTCAAAATATAAACTGATAAAGATTATATTGTGATAAATTTTAAAACTTGAAAATTTAGTTAATTGGATCAATCAAATTGTGCCGCATAATTCTTTAGTATAAGATATTATAAATATTAATAAAATTAGAATAATAATGTGATAATTAAAGATCCTACATATATCACAATTTGATTAGTCCAATTTTTATTTCAACCCTTTTAGAATTAAAAAAAATGAAACTGAATTTCTTTATTTGGGTAAAAATAATAATAAGAATTAATAAGAAATAAATTTAGAAATTTACAAATAACATTGAATTTCTCATCTATTAGCAAATAACATTTGACTTTTCTATTTAAATGAAAAATAAATAATATTGATTTCTTTTGAGTTTGAACAAAAATAATAATAATATAGATAAATACATAATCATTTGTTATCCTAATCAAACAAAAAAATAGCTCCTTTCAATTTATTTTCGTGAATTTATAAATTTAATGAAATGGATGGAACATCCATGCCATAAATAAAAATGAAACAAAAATCTAATACTAATTAGATAAAGGGAGATTTCATCAAATAAAAAAAAAAGTAATGGAATTATGCACAAATTTTTGTACCTTTTTACGAAGTTTATGGTTCGTAAAAAGAAAAAATCTCATGTAAAACATCAAGACATCGTTCAAATTTTAACCAATTGATTGAAAGTTACTCTCCTAATCTTCATCTACAAAATACATAAAATACACATAATCAATTTAAATTCACATTTCGTAGCTATCGAATTTTAAATTTATTAGTATTATGATAGGATAAATATACATGGGCAATAGTATTATATTTTGAATTTTGAACAACAAATTGTGTGCTTTTTAAATTTGAAAAAGTAATCTAAATTCTAGATTATAAAATACTTTTATATATAATTTTGAGCAAATTACTTGTAACTCATAATTATATTTTCCCTTTAAAATATTGTAAGAAAAAATTAAAATATTGCAAAAATTAGAGTAATATTTTCAATTCAAAAACCTAAAATCTTTTTGTTTAAAGTTAATCTCATATGACATGTGATTAATTAAAATAAATGGTGGTTAGTTTTTATATTTTAAGTTGCATAAATAAAAAATAGACTATACATTGTTTTAAAACATAACAATGTATAAGCCTCCCGGTGGAGGTCGCAATTTTTAATTATCATGGAGCATGTTATATTACCACTCATGGGTTGAGAGATTATTAACTCATATCCTAAGGGTTCAGAGTTTTTGGTCAGGTTCTAACAAATTGGGTGGATATGAAAGAATGGGTTGAACCGGATTCAAAAAAGATGTATGCTTGGATAGAACAGATAAGTATGTTATATGCCACCACATTCTCGGCATTTTGAGGGTCTCCCGGCATCAATACAAATGCTTTGGCTTGTCGTGGTCTAGTGTAATTGATGACTCTTGGTCCAGTGTTATTAGTGGCTCTTGGACATGTGAAGTGACCCATGTTATTCCTCACTCCTTGTCTGCCCATCTCTATTTTCCTTGAACCCTGATTCCCATTTCCAAATTCTGGTCTCGTAGTGGTTCATGGGTGTAATTTTGGGCAATCTCTCTTTAAATGGCCCATCTCACCACAATTAAAACAACCATTGCTCAATTTCCAACAAACACCAGAATGCGACTTACCGCATGTTGAGCATCTGGGCATTGGTTGTGGTATCCCCATGTTTGGTCGCTTATAGGTCCCATTCCTCATCTGTTTCTGCCGCTTTCGCGTCTCAAAGAATTTCTTGCTTTCACCTTGCTCTTGTTCTACCAGCAAAGGTCTATCACTTCTGCGTAGGTAGCTAGACGCATAGGACGTACTACCTTTCGTATTTCTAGCTTTAAACCATCTTCAAATTTTCTTGCTTTCATGTTTTTTGTGATTACCATATGAGATGCATATTGGGCAAGATTAATAAATACTGCTTCATAGTCAGCTACCATCATCTTTCCCAGTTGGTTCAATTGTTGAAATTTCGTACACTTAGTATCTTGTAGTGACTGGGGTATATACTTTTCCTGAAACACGGTTCTAAATCGTTCCCAACCTATTCCGGGTTCGGTTCTACCTTTCATTTCCCACCACTGCCTCGCCTTCGAGTTGATATGTTGCCAACCCGACCTTTTGTATTTCATTACAATTTAACACCCTGAAGATTTTCTCAATGGCTGCGATCCATTCATTTGCTTTAACTGGATCCATCCCACCATAGAAGGTTGGAGGTTTTAGTTTGAGGAGTTCTTTTATATTTACTCCACTTATTGGGTTCATTTGGCTTGGATTGTCCTGAGGTGAAGGGTTTTCGGGCAGGGGGTTTCTTGGTCCCTACTCGGCATAAGGAAGAGGTTGTTGTTGTTGTTGTTGTATATGAGTGTACACAATGTTGCTTAAATCCTTGATAATATCCCTTAATTCATCCATTTGATTCCTTTGTACATATGCCATGGTAAAAGCTACAAAAACATACATAATTGAAATATGCTGGTTAGGTCTAACAGATAGTGACATAATTTCAAGATGAAACAAAAGTAACCGTTAATAGTCATTAGCCACTTTATCAACACTTTATAGAGTCAGTAGTCATTATATTATCAACACTTTCCGTGTTGTGATATGCATACCAAAATAAATCACGAGAAATTCGTGTTCACTCTGTTCCATTCGTCTCATGATATATACACCCAAATTGACGCATGTACTTCTATAATATATTATCAACACTTTCTAGTTATATTTTTATTCCGAGTCAGACGCATGTACTTCTATAATATCTTTTTTCATAGGACCATTAATTGACGGCTCAGACATATAAGACTCTGCATCCCATTTTCCAAATTCAATGGGATCATATTCTGCATCTCTGTACTGCCCGGGATTCCACTCTCCCATCTCTTTTTGTGGGGCAGGTGCAAGTGCAGGTGCGGGGGCAGGGGCAGGTGCATGTGCAAGCACAGGTACTGGTGTCGGATCTAATCCCTGTGCTCCTGGCTCTGGTGCGAAGTCTGGTAGGGGCCATGGTAGACCGTAACCTGCACCTCTCACCTGATCGACGGCTGCCTATATTCTTTTGGAATGTTCGACAAATGTAATGCTTTTTGATAGATCAGATCGTGGGTACGCAACCGATGTTGGACTATGGCCTTTTTTAGCGGATTAGGGTAGTAGAACTTCTCTCTTTCTACTTTTGCTACCTCCACTCGTAAGGCACGACTCGCATCTCCAAAAATCGTATTGTCATACACGTCTGGTTGAAGGAGTTGCATGTAGATTGGTTCATTTTCAAAATAATTTGCCTGATATCCGTCCCATGTGTCCCAACTAGTGTGTGGCTCCATTTCTATAGGAAACAATATTCAGTCTCGTTAGTCTAAGAAACAAAATATATAAGTTACATGTTATGTAAAACAAAAGTGTAATTTAACGTATTTTAAGGATTTACATGCTAATAACTAATTCTAGACTAATATTTGAAGTATTTACATACTAATATTTAACTGATTCCATGCTAATAAACAAATAATATTTTAAGTATTTACATACTACCAACTGACATCAATCTATTATTGATTTCATACTAATATTCAACAGATAATTGACGTATTATACGTGCTCCGTCTTATTATTATTATTATTATTTCTTATTTTGCTATTTATTTTTTCAAATATTTTTTATTTATTATTTTAGATATATATATAACGTTAGAAAGCTCTGATACTACTTCTGTCATGACCTATTTTGACAAATAGTATATGTGATCGACTAGTGAGTAAAATCTATCAAAGACCTCTATTTCTTTATTTTTCAACAAAAAAATGATGAAGTTAAGCAGTTGAGTATATATATGTCCAATTAAATATGAAAAGAAAAAATTTAATATTCAAACTTAGTTATGTTAATTTTAAAACAAAAAAACTTAGTTTAAAATTAATTAAAAACTTTAATTTTATTTAGCTATTTAAATTATTTGCAACTAAACAATTTCCCAAACTCACATTTAAAAACAAATACACATACACACAAGTTTTTACGGGCACACACTTAAAAACAAATACACATACACACAGGTTTTTACACTCACACACAGGTTGCTCTTGAAAAAAAAAAACATTATGTATTTTTTTTTTTACATTGGAGACATATATTTTTTTTTGTAAAACATTAATTACCAACCTGGTGATAAATTAATTAATTATATCTATTGAACAAATGGAGCATACCAGTCAGATAAATAAAATTTATGTCATGTTGTAATAATACAAATATTATTATGTACAGAAAATAAACGACGTTACTAGTGCTGTACATGATTAGATCCTTCATAGTAAAAGATAAATTATCTTTATTATATATATATATATATATATATATTCTTATTTTGAGCAGAGCTTTGCAACATTTTTTTTCACTTTTCTGTAAAAAAAAATTTTTATTATCAACGTCATAAGCAATAACTCGTATGAGTACACATATAACAAGATTATTAATTTACCATGAAAATATCACAATCTTAAAATCATGCTATTTGACATTTATAGATGCCGCATTAAATAAAGTCAACTAATAATAATATCACTACGATTTCTATGACTAATAATAATAATAATAATAATATGATTAATAATAATAATAATAATAATATCCGATACTTTTTGTATTCAACGGTTCCTGTCAGTATATTAGGGAGCGACCATAGTTTAATCATTTGAGTGTGATATCATCCCGTAACCATCTGGCTATGACCCCACCCTTATTCCTTCACTTTCTGGTATCTTTATTTTTCTTTTCTCCCAGACCAAGAAATTCCGTTCGAACTGTACATCATTAACAACATTAGTTTGATAATTAATA
The DNA here is from genome assembly GCA_034768845.1 of Heliamphora exappendiculata. NCBI lineage: Eukaryota > Viridiplantae > Streptophyta > Magnoliopsida > Ericales > Sarraceniaceae > Heliamphora > Heliamphora exappendiculata. The sequence continues at coordinate 1,622 of JAOTRH010206776.1, read as the reverse complement.
CAACTATAATGATATTCATGGTGTATATAACTAATAACTAAAATAATAATTTTGAAGAAAACTAATTACTATTAAATAAAATCATTTCTAAAAGCAAATAATTTAAATATATGTGTCTCGCCTATATTAAGAATAGCCCGTATAATAATACGAAATATGGATTCGAAGTCGAATCTAAATTTTCCATACCTATCTTTTTCGTTATTTTTCTTTGAATTTTTTCCGATCCTCCTCACGTTGTCTTTATAAGAGAACATGTGATGAAGAATATGATAAGTAATGATTGGATTGGAGGTAACAGCCCGTGGCTTAGGGTGTGGCCCCTATTTGTCAAATCTTATCCATAGTAATTTATTTTTTTATTTTTATTTTTTACTGGAGACACACGAAACACATATGTTTTTTCATTATGTTTTATTTATTTATTTTTTTTTTTTATTTACTTATTACGGGTTGTTACAGCCGATCACTAGCTGTCACATCATCATAAATATTCGTACATCAACATGTCTTTTGGACCGAAATATTTATAATAAATGCTTTACCCGAGTTCTCATAAGCCTTGGTGAGTGAGGAACATCAATTTAATCACATTTAATGTCTATTACATCGAATCATAACTCATTAAATATTGTACTTTCCTTGGTTAAATAGCATTCAATGCGTCATCTGTACACGAGCTTTAGTTACACTAGCTTGGGCAAGACTTTCTTTCACATGAGCCACTTCTTAGCTCTCCCTGCGGGGGCTTCTTGACCCTTAAGTCAAAATTTCGGCCCAACAGATCAGAGCTCGACCTTACTTACTCGAATTCATTTTTTAATCTATTCCCCCTTCATATATATATATATATATAAAGTAGCAAAACAATATACATAAGTGTAAATACTTACTAATTAAAAAATAGACGAATCTTGATCTGAAATCATTTTTTTTTTAGAATCGAAATCGTAGCTAAATGAAAGCAAGAAAACAAAATTGTAATGGTTGCTTCATACAACAACAACTATCATGGCACAGAGATGATTATTGCTAAAAATAAAGAACATGCATAGAGTGAGAAACAAAAAAAAATAACAAAACAAAGATATAGATGAGGAGTTGGGGGAGAGAAAAGTGGGTTGATAATTATCGGAGAAAATAAGGTATGAAGGTAAGGGTGAATTATTCCATGTTCCAGGGTATTGATTTTAATAAATTTGGACCACAGTGTGAAATTCACATTAAAAGTGGTGGAATCTACACAGATGTGTGGTCCAAATTTATTTGGAGGTAATGCCCTTGGAACATTGAATAATTACTCGAATGTAAAAAAAGAAAAATATGTATTGCGTGAGTGAGAGATGTGGGATAATATGAAACATCTTGGTAGAGATGGAAAGGTGGGTAAATTCAATTTGACTTTTAAAATGATGCAAAAAAATTGTTAAATTTAATTTGATTTTTAAATTTTATTTAAACTTGTCTTTGTCACCAATAGATTAGATAGGCCCATCAAAAATTTAATTTTCATTCAAATAATTTATCCTTAACAAATTCAATAACTTTTATTATTGTCCAATTTCGATTTTGACACACATTTTTAATTATTTAAGAAAATCTATTTTTTAGAAAAGTTAAGA
>JAOTRH010206765.1:0-11044 GCA_034768845.1 Heliamphora exappendiculata | reverse complement strand
TTCTTGAAGCTGTAACAGGCTTGTGAATGTGCCCGTAAACATTCAAATAGCTCAAGTGGAATCTTGAAACTTGTAAATGCTATGAATACGCCCGGAAGTATTTTGAATAGTGGAAATACTCAAGGGAGATCTTGAGGAGTAGACGTAGACTAGGATAAAGTCGAACCACTATAAATCGTTGGTGTCTGATTCTATTTTTCTATCACTCATCTTTTAATATTTGCTCTGATTATATAATTACATATCTTGCTTTATAGCAATATTAAAAGATTTTTGAAAAGATATTTTAAACTATTTATCTCTTTAAAAGATCTAATTCACCCCCCTCTTGGGTTGCCTAAATCTAACACTAATATCCATACTTAATAATTTATTTATTATTAATACTAATTATATATAATTCTATAATCAAAGAGTAATATTGTTCTTGTTGAACAAAAAGTAAAAATTAAACTTTTTACATAATCAACCAACATCGTAAAAACTAGCTTAAAATCCAATTTACAGAATAAATTATTTTAAACACAATTTGTATTTTTTTTCTAAAAATGCAAGCAATAACAAAGCTAAGGTTTGTTTGGACAAGCTAAGGTTTTTTTTCTAAAAATGCAAGCTAAGGTTTTCTAAAAATTAAACACAATTTGTTTAGCCTAACTTTTTTTGTAAATTTTTTGACTTTTTAATTTTTTATAAAAAGGTAAATGTAAAAAGATACGTAAAAATCAATTGATTACAATAGGAGGCCAAATGCTTGGCATAGCTTTTTTCTATAGGTTTTTTGAATTTTTGACTTTTTTGTAAAAAAATAAATATAAAAAAATATAAAAATTAATTGATTACCGTAGGAAGCCAAAAAAATAGATTTTTAAGACATTTTTAAGCTAAAAACCTTTAAAAAAAGTTAGGTCAAACATTTGCTAATTTTTAGATTAGTTGCTAATCAAACCCTAAGTGGATGTTTTTTAGAGTTTATTGAGTTTCAATCTTATTTTAGAAGTATGTAAGAGTTTTAGTTCCACCTCTTTTTTTATATTGGGTTTAGTCCTTTTATTCAAATTTTATAATTTTTTGGCCCAACATGCCCTTTGGCAACTTGTGCCTTATTTTCATTTTAAATACCTTGATTATAAGATGCATTATCCTATATAGAAACTGGTGTTGCATATATTTTGCATTTAATCCCTTTGATTCTAGGATGCACATTAATCACAGGATCATTTTGACTTGCTACTTTATTTATGGAAAACATTATATTTTTCTTGATTTTAGGTATTAGTTTCACAAAAATTGATTTGTACAATATTTTGCAATTTAATTAAGCAGACACATTTTCTTGTTTAGAGAGCATATTTTTTAATGCAGACTTCAAAATTCGTCAAAACTTATTAAAATTCGAAAGTGACTAACGATTTAGATGGAAACTGAAAATTAACTAATTTTCCTGGTTGGGAATAGATTTGAACTCATTTTCTAATTTGTTCATTGTCATTTCGTTGTGCTCAAAGTATTATTCACACATTTATAATTCGAAATCTCTCCAGATTTTTACTAATATATATATATGTTGTTGTTAAATTGGATTATTTTGATTTTGATTTTTTTGTTTTAAAAACGTAAAATTGTCTATTTGTGGATATGAAATCAATTATTTTTTTCAGCAATTTTTTTTCTATTTGTAGATATAAAATCAATTTTTCTCGAATAATTCAGTTTCCATGTTTTGAAAGTAGTTCATATTTGTTCTTTTTTTGGAACGTTTTATGTTTTTGTAGTTTTATGTATTCAATGTAGTTCATATTGGTTTTATTTTAAATTTTTTATTTTTTATTTTTTTTTTGCATAATTACATGATAAAATATCATGGTGGTTTTGATAAAGGATAGAGCTGTTCAAAAATTCATCCAACCCGCCCAGTCGTCCCACATCTGCTCACACCGCACCGACCCAAGCAAATTAAAAGCAAAGAGCAAGGTAAATTGGGCGGCTGAAAAAGAGATCACACAGATTGGTTGATAGTGGCGGTTTCAATCACTTCCACCCGCTATTCAACCGACCTGCTCACTTATAATACTTATTACTTAATTATTTTTTGTTTTATTGTTAATTTGTAACTTATAACTTCTAACCTAATCATTAATCCGTAAAGTATAAATAGAAAAGTAAAAATTAAAAATTATAGGTCACAATATCTTATACCAAAATATTTTTCTAATTTTTTTAACCTCAAAATATTTTTGATTTTTAATTTTTTTATAATAGTAAGTAAGTGGCTTCGTGAGCCACTGGCCTATCTTTATTTATTTTTTTTATCTTTTATTTGGTGTTTATTACCTTATATTATAAATGTATAATGTTTATTTTTGTTAGTACTCAAATGTATTGTTGAAATATTTTTTTGAATGTTACATGAATATTTTGTTTAAACTAATGTAGTCTCTATTTTGATCTCGAATTAATTGACATTTTAATAAAATATTTATTTAATTTTTAAACTGCTAATCCGTTTAATCCGCTATTGCAAAATCGTTCAAAAAAACAACTAATCCGTCGATTTTATAAAGCGGGTGGTTCGGCGATGGATTGAAATTTTTTATACCGCCATAAATAGTTTGATTAATAGATTTTCACTCAATCTGCACCACATCGACCCACGCACACCCCTAAATTATGAGATATTTTTTAAAACCTATTCTACCATATTTATAAGTTGAAATAGCAGTACATTTTTTTAAATACGAAGTAAACTAATATATTTATTAGTTAGAACAAATATTAAAATTTTTGAATCTAAATACATCTGATATATTTACCAGAGTACCTGATAAATTTATGTTTCATATGTTTGGTAGTTGATATGATGCTTTTAACAATCCTACAAAATTTTATAATTTGAACTCAAAAGATAAATGCATTAGTTGTAACAACAGTGCAAGTTACAGATTCGAACAATAAATGATACATTTATCAGTTATTCCAACAGTGTAATTTTCAGAATACATATTCAATCGATACAGTTATCAGTTCACATAGCAGTGCACTTTTCTAAATCTGTATTCTACTGATACATTTATCAGTTGTTCTAGCAGTATAATTTTCAGAAAACATATTCAGCAGATATATTTATCAGTTCAAATAATAGTACACTTTTCTATCTGTATTATACCGATACATTTATCAGTTGTACTAAAAGTGATATGTTGAAACAACAGTGCAATTTTCATAATACATCTTATAATTTAATATTATATTTTTGTGAGTCGATGATGAAGACGATGACGACGGAGTTAGGATTGTGGTGATTATAACACGAGATTTTTGGAGAAATTTTGAAAAAATTTATGATACAGAATTTTTGATTCCCACTTAAGAAGGAATTTGATCAAAATAAAATTTCTAAAAATATGATTTAAGGATGTTTTAAAAAATTAAAATTGAGATGGAACTAATCCTAATAAAAAAAAATGAATGAAATTAAATATAATTTTACTATAAAAAAAAAGACCTAGTCCTAAATTTTTTTATTTTTTATCTTTTATTTATTCACTATAAATAAATAAATATTATTTAATTCAAAATATTTTTTTATTAATTTATTAAATAAAAATATTATATAAATAATATCAATATCGTGAAGATGGGAAGTCAAATCGATATGGCCCACTTGGGAAGATATTGAGGCCATCCAAAGTTCCCATACATCATTGTATGGTTCAAGCACCATCAAGTACATCATGAAGCGACCCCTCAGCTAACAAATCACAATTTATTAACATTTTTCCACAAAACATCAACGTGGCAGCTTTCTTAATTATTACAAAAAGTCAAATATTGGTATATGTTAGATATAACATAATTAACGTCATTACCGAGTAATGCAATAGTCATCTAAGGCAACCTAAATAGATAAAAAATAAAATAAAATAAAATTTACAAGGCTTTAGGTCTGTTAGAGATGTCCTAAAACTTGATTTTTAAAAAATTTAATTTTTTATGAATAAAAAAAAAGTTATAATATTTGAGATAATTTTTTGTAGTAGTTTTTTTTTTATTAAAATATTTAAAATATCTTTATTTTTAATTTTTAAGTTATAATATTTGAAATATTAGCATTTTTTTTTATTTTTTTAAGTAAAAATATTATAATAATTTTGTTAGAAAAAAAGTTAAAGTGTTTTAGATATGTATTGACTTTTTTTAAAAAAAATTAAAAAAAATTAGTTCTTTTGTTTTTTGAAATCAAACATAACAGCTTAAAAACTAACCTTTTTTAAAAAAAAAATCTAATTTAAAAACTATTCCAAACATACACTTAACTGTGTTGATTTGCTAGAAATTTAAGTGCTTAAAAAAATAATCAAGTGGGCGATTAGTGGTTTGACGACGAGAAATTCTGAGGAGAAAATTTCTTTGATAGATAGGATTTTAGTTGGGATATTTGTTTCTTTTTTAGTGTGGAAAGACATTGAAAGTTGGGGACTGGTGAGGAAATGGGGCCGGGGGGTAAGTTGGGTGTACTTGTTAGATTTGAAACTTTGGACTAAAATTATTCTAATTCTCAATCCGGAATTCAAGAGAAGCAGGTAAAGTTTTTGAAAATTGTTTTAAATTCGAATTAGTTTGGAAGATTATCGGTTTATGTTGGATGTGAGTTGTGTATTTTATGGATCCGTATATAATAAAAGTTTTATGATTAGATGAGAATTAGGATTTTTAGAAATTTGACTATTAATAGGGACTTTATCATTGTAGTTTGGAAGATTATCAATTCATGTTGGGTGTGCGTCGTGTATTTTACGGATCTATATAATAAAAGTTTTATGATTATATGAGAGTTAGAATTTTTAAGAATTTGATTATAAATACAGACCTTATAATTGTAGTTGTTGTGTAGAGTGAAATGAGGTATAGATGTATGGACATGTGAAAAAATACTGGGAGCACTGGAGCATTTAAGTAGCAAAACGGAGTTTGTTTCAAGACTCGGGTTGTGGGTATCGAATTTTGTGGTATTTTTTATCTCATGATTATACATTTTACAGTTATAGTGGATTATTTACACATCCGTAAATATAAGCAGGTTGTGTCGAAGCACGAAAATTTTTACGTGATTTTTTCTTTGAAGTGTGTATGGTTGCGCTTCCGATTTTGTTCGAAGATTTGTGATTAAATCTCAACAAGTGGTATCAGAGCCGACGGTTGACGATTCAGATCCATAGTGAGAGATTGAAGCATAGATATATTTTGATATCGGTTCGTATTGATCAACAAATATTTATTTTGCACAGGAAAGAAAAAAAAGTAAAAAGACACAAACAGATGTGCCGACTAGGTATAACTTGCAAAGCAAAATACGATGTACTAGACAATCAAAATTTATTATAAGTAGAGTTAAATCGTACGGCGATTTCTTGATTCGACAAATGATGGGAACCAATACACTTCAGCGAATAGGTGGAGTGACAATAGACACCTCGGTAAATAAGGATCGTGCATTTCGGTGTAGAGGTGCAGGTCATATTTGTTTGAGTATAGCGAATCAGCGACAATAGCATAACCAACATCAATACTGGTTATTTTCATAGTGATTTGTAGAATTTAAGCCAAGATAAAAATTGTTGACTGTGTGTCTTATATTCTGTGGGTCTATATGATATTATAATTATATGGGAACTATGATTTTTATGATTTTCCTATAATTAGGAATTTTATAATTCTACTTGTTGTATGGAAAGTAAATCAAATGAGTATAAATGTAGGGAGAGGCGAAAGAATACTAGAGATACCAGGATAACCTTTGAGCAAGAAAATAGAATTTGTTTTAAAACTCGAATTGTGGGTGTTAAATTTTTGAGTATTTTTTGTCTCATTATTATACATTTTACAGTTATAGTAAATTATCTCTCTCACTCATAGATGTAGACAAGTTATGCCGAACAACGTAAATTTTTATATGATTTTTGCTTTGGTGTGTAAATAATTGTAGTTCCAGTTATGCTTGAAAATTAATAATTAAATTCCAACAATCAAATTTCCGTATGATTGAATTTTGGAGTTTTCATGTAATTGTGATGGAAAAAAAAAAGAAAATCATAGTCGAGGATCGAGGTGACAATTGATTTGGTTTTAGTGGTCTCTCTTCTCGAGAAGAGGTCAATATTACTCAAGTGAGGTGCTTGATCGGAAAACACTTCGATGTTAAAAAGATAGTTGTGTGCTTCAACGAGGAAAGAAGGCAATCGCTTTCGGTCTTTCTCATGATAAAACTGTTTAAAGTTGCTACTTAATTTTTATGATTCGAACGATTCTTGTAACCTTTGGAGAAAAGAAAGTTTTCCATCCTATATATATATATATATATATAGAGAGAGAGACACTTATTATCTTCGAAACTTGTGTTTAGCGTAGTTTATCTCCATAAGCTTTGACTCTACAAGTAAGTATGTTCTGTTCCGTAGTTAAACACTTATTAAGATGGAGAAATTAATTCAAGAGATAGTTTTTCTCACACAACGTTGTGCCTTCTTTATAGTGTCAGACTTTGAAAACAATAACTAAATTCACGTTTCACGTTTGGTTGAAAGATTAAATTTGTGAGATTAGTATTGTATCCAAATTAGACTATTATTAATAAAATTAATAATATAATTTATTATATACAAAATAGTGTTCAATTGAGAGTATCGAGACAAATTAAAAAATAGTGTAATATTTAGTTTGATATTATTTATGTGAAATTAAATATAATAATATACATAAATATATGTAAATAAATAGAGAAAGAAAGGCCGGAAAAAGAAAAAAAAAACCATGCTTATCTTGTTAGTTGCCATCTTTGGAATGGAATTTCTTTATACTCAATCAAGTTAGCAAGGACCCAAATTTGAGGGTATTCACGTAAATACCCTTAATTTTTTTGGTTCCCATAATCCTTATATTTGGAGTTTCACATTTTGGCCCCGTGTAATGGGTGTATACAAATAAAAATTGTATAAAACTTTTAAATACTCTCAGACTGCTAATTTGAATCATATAATTACAAAAAATTTAAAAAAAAATAAAAGAATAGCTAAACAATAAAGTTGATTTTTTCACTTCTATTATCTTCTTTTTTTCTTTATTTTGTTTAATTGTTCTAAATATCTTAATAAATTCATTAATCCAAGCACAAATTTAAGATAATTTAAGTAAAAAAAGAAGATAAAAGGAAAAATGCACGCAGGACACTATTACGATTTAATATCCAAATCTGTAGCCTAAATAAATTGTTGTAATCAAATGTGTCGGAAAAAAAAAACCAATTAGAAGTCAAAATCAATATTTTTCACTGAAATCCAATTACGGTAGTAAGAAACTTTTAAAAAATATATGGATTAATTTGGAATAAATCATCCATGTATCTATTGATGAGGACATTCATAGAGGCTAAGAGGAGTTGTTGCCCTCTCAATTTTTGAAAATTACACCAATTATGGGAGGGGCGTAGTCAGAATTTTTCGTTTTGAGGACACGAATATCTCAAATCAGATGTGCATTATATGCATTTGATAATCGAAATAAACAATTAGATTAAAGCGGTACTTAAGAATATCTCTTAAAATATTTTTTTCATGAATTTAAATTTAATAACAAGACATATTATTAAATACACAATTATAATCACCAGAATTAAAAATTCATTTAAAAATTTGAAAAAAGTTTTACAAATAAAAAGTACAATCATAATCAAGATTCATAAAAATCATAATAAGGAATACAAAATCAATTAAGTCTAAAATAATTTACACTAATCAAATTGATAACAATAGAGAAAATTCACACACAAAAATTAATATTTACTAATGACAACTAACAAAATAATAAATAATACAAAATGGGAGATTTTTTAATTTAAGGAAAATACTTGTCATTTAAGAAGGCAAAATTAGAAGCTATTAACAAATTTAAAAATATAAATAGATATTGGAAAAAAAATATGTTTTCAAGGATAGAAGGCTTATGTTAATAAATAGAAGGCTTATGTTAAAAAAAATATGTTTTCTTTTACATAAATTGTAATATTCAAGAATTAGTTTGGCCTTTTACATTCTTAGTGAACTCCGTTACTCTGGCAAATCTCACCTTTGCCATAAAATGGAAGCTTTTTTTTGGCAACCATTGAAAATTTTGGCACTATCATCTAAGTTGTAAAAACAATTTGGGATATTAGATGTTAGTGCAATTTACACCATATAAATATAGTATTCCCACTCAAAATGATAACAACAAATTTTACGATATGTACGTAATGATTTATTTTTGTTGAGTGGTTATGAAACAAAAAGTAACTCACATTTGATAGGTTACGATCATTAATTTATCGACAGTACCACGTAGCATCGTTTATATAGTAGTCCGAGGGTACCAAATTTACCTATTTGAATCACAAACATGGCAAAAATTAAAAACACACAAGACCAATAGGCACATCCCCCGCCAATACAACACACACAAACACACTTAAATAAAGAGAAATAAAGCACATTTTTCCGTGACATGGCTATAGAAAAATCGCCACCCTCGTGTAAGGGAAACAAAAAAATCTTAACGGTATTAAATTTTTTGGCATGAAAATTGTGTAAAGAATCCATACATCATCCCCGTCAAATCAGGTTTGGCCGACTAAACCAAACAAAATCAAACCAAGCCAAATCAAAATTAACACAGGTTGGGCGGCTGCAAAAACAAAATTTCACCTCTTGAAGAACTGTTTCTACCGTGGTCCAGCAAATTTGCTCATCATTTTTGCAATAATGGGAGCCACCTTGGGATTTGCCTGGTGCTTTGCAAGATTAGCTGGGTTCTTCATCACTGCAAGACAATTGAGCAACATTAACAAAACAAAAAAATTAATTAATAAATAAATTGAGGAACAAATAAGAATGCCATCAATATGAATGCTCAAGTGGGAGCGGCTTTGAGCAGAGGATGATTTGTAATATTCCTGTGACAGAGTAGTTGGGAAGGCTATTTCTATTTTCAGAGGTGTGTGATACAAGGAAAATAAAATCAAATAAAAATGTACTGCACTGCAAGCTTCTAAAAAAATCATCACTGGGCTAAACTGAAGCTAAGTCAACTGCCATGATAACTATGAAAATAATGGAACGTAAACATGTGAAATTCTGGTGCAGTTGTCAATCGACTCTTGCTAAACAAGTGCCCAAGACAAACAATTTCCATTACCAAGTGTTATGAGTTGGTATATTGTATTTAACCCAATTTCTCGTACAACGTGTCATAACCCGTGCGGATTCGTCATATTAAAGTTTTCTATATACAAACATACATACATATACATATACATACATACATATATATATATATATATATAGAGAGAGAGAGAGAGTATCTGGGGATCTAGGATTTTATGTGAAAGTTAAGAACACAGCCGACTCATTGTATTCTCCTTTTTCATATTGCAACCTTTGTCGATCTTCTTCCGTGAGCATAGGCTTTAAGCCAAACCACGTAAATAGGCTAAATATTGTATTCTTGTGTGATTATTTGTGTTCAATTCTCGTTTGTTTCGGGTTAGTCATAACACAAAGAAACACAAGAAAATTAATGATATGAGCAAGGCAAGCTACCATAAGACACTGTAAGTTTAGGAAGTCATAGAGCAGCAAGGCAAGCTGCTACAGAGGATCAGAATTGAGCAGGTTTTGTTTTGAGGCAGGCTATGGTATGATGCAGACACTGGCATGCAGGCAACTCATTCTATTACCGCCAAACTCTTTGATAAAATATAGTAATTGTCATCATTGTAGTGGTAGATCAGGACGTGCAAGAAACATTCCAAATATGCAAGCACTCATAAAGACCAGTTATGTACAACTTCACAACATGGTTCATGTGTATAGAACAAAAGTTGGGCTAATGGTGCCAGAAAATTGGAAGGCACAAGATAACCAATTAACATGAGGAAGCAAACTTTTAAATAGAATAGGTCAATATGTTAATGCTTCATGTTTCGATAATGAATATACACGTGCTTTGAACAGACGCTCATTAATATCAGTCTTCAATAACTGAATCTAATAGTACCACACCACCACATTAGTGGCCCTTACTAATTCTGCAATTTTGTAAAATGAAGACAAAGCCTTTCCAACATATTTAGTCCCCAACCCCACAACGAAATTAAAAATTAGACAAGCAGATGAAAACAGCATCTCCACCAATTGTAATAGCTACCATTAAGATGCCAATATGTTAAAGAAATTGTTAAAATAGCAAAATCTTGAAGGGAATACACAGGCAATGTAAAAACAAATAGAGAACAGAAAGAAAAGTACCATCTTGGAGAGCAACCATGACCTCCGGATCTTTGAATGCTGCCATCAATTCAGGGTCCTGCTCCAAATAACAATAACAACAAGCACATCCAACCAGCAATATTAGAACACGCCCGGCATATAAAAACGTGAAGAAGCTACATATAAAGTTGCATCATCTTACATTCAATATTTTGCTGTAGTCAATGTTAGGCATTCCTCCTGGCATGCTACCAGGGAAACCTCCTGGCATTCCCCCAGGAAAACCACCTGGCATTCCCCCAGGAAAACCGCCTGGCATTCCCCCTGGAAACCCACTGGGCATGCTTCCTGCTCTTCTTGAAGATGACCGTTCTTGTTTCTTAGCCTTCTCATATGCAGCCTTGAACAGAACGCAGAAAGAAGTATTAAGTCATCTAGAAGAAAAATAACAAGAAACTCCACCACCAATAAGCATATAATCACCTGAGCTTCAGCACGGCGACGTTCTCTCTCACGTTCTATCTTTCTGTCCTCTCGTTCTTTATGCAACCTCTCATACTTTCTCCGGTGTTCCTCAATTTTGTGTGCATTGGGTTCAACCTGAGTGGACCAGAAACTGGAGTGAGATCACTGACATGCTAACACATTAAGAGTCGACTAATGCTTGGCACACTCTGAACTCCCCTCTCACTCCCTCCCCCCCCCCCAAAAAAGACGAAGCTTCGTTCCTCAACAAAGTGTTCACTTCT
>JAOTRH010206743.1:0-11044 GCA_034768845.1 Heliamphora exappendiculata | reverse complement strand
CATAGTTATGCACAAGCAGACTGATTTTTGACTCTTTCACTTGATTAGTACCCTCATGGGTAACTTCGAGTCTATCCCAAATTTTTTTAGCGGTGTCACAGGTCGAGATCCTATTGAACTCGTTTAGGTCAAGTGAGTAGTAAAAGTGATTCATAGCTTTAGTATTTTTTTGTACCTCCCCAATGTCAGTTTCAGTCCATTCTTTTTCTGGTTTATAGACAATTTCTTTTTCAACAGTTTTGGTGGGTCTTTTGGGTTCATTTATGATAACCCGCCAAAGGTCATAGTCTACGGCTTGAATGTATATTCTCATTCTAGCTTTCCAATAGTTATAGTTTGTTCCATTGAACAAAGGGGGTCTGTTGGTCGATTGACCCTCAGATTGGGCAGGTCAAATACTAGTGGTTACCATATAAAACTCTTAGACTTTTAAGTCAAAAGCAAGAGCCGAAGCTCTTATACCAATTGTTAGATTTAGGCAACCCAAGAGGGAGAGTGAATTGGGTCTTAAAAAATTAAATAGCAAATTAAAAACCTTTTTAAGAAACCTTTTAATATTGCAATAAAGCAAGATATGAAAATATTTAAGCAATGCAAATATTAAAAGAAGAGAGATAGAAAAATAGAACTAGACACTAGGGATTTATAGTGGTTCGACTTTATACTAGCCTACATCCACTTCTCAAGATCTCCCTTGAGTATTTCCACTATATAGAATACTTTACGGGCATATTCCAAACCTTTACAAGTTTCAAGTCTGCTCTTGAGCTATCTGAATGTTTATGGGCACATTCAACGCCTTATACAGCTTCAAGAAGATCCTATGAAAATAAGTCTCTATTTTTTTTCTAATCTCTCTTGAACTCTTATTTGATGAGTTTCACTCACTCACTCAAAGGTTAAAGGATGACTCACCCTTGATTACAATAAATGAAGTGTAATAAATGAAGAACACTCACTCTCTTTACGGAAATAATTTACAATAATTAAAAGGGTAAAGAGATATGAGGAACAAGAACTAGAGTTGCAGTAATAAATGTGAGCTTGATAATTTTCTATGATTGATTTGAGCAATGGAACAGTAAATATAAGTCTCCAACCTTCTTAAATGCTGAGAAGTAACTCCTTATACAAGTTCTTGTGAGTTCTTGACCGTTGAAGGTAGGTGGGGGCGATAAATGCCAAAAATTCAATCATTGAGATCTGTCGTATTTTAAATTTCTGTCTTTAGGGTCGACACAAATAGCTTTGGTGTCGACATAAAGTGTTTAAGGCAGGGTTCTTCAAGTGGTTGGGTCAACACAATTTTTGCACTTCACCTTCCAACGTCCTGGGGTCGACACAAATGAATCTGGTGTCGACTCGTTTGAAACTTCAGCATCCGGAGGAACAACTTTGTGTCGACTCATCTTGCCTTTGGTGTCTACACGAATTTTCTGTAGGAAGCCTCGGTTCTTTTGTGTCGACACATTTGGTCTTTGGGGTCGACACCAAAATTTTGCAGTCAGCCTCGGTTGTGTTGTGTCGACACAAATCTTCTTGAGGTCGACACCTAAATTCTGCAAGCAGGCTCTGGGCTTTTGGGTCAACACAATTTGTCTAGGGGTCGACACCAAAATTCTGTAGGAGGTCTTAGTTATTTTGTGTCGACACAATTTCTATTTATGTCAACCCAAACTTCCGAAAATCAAAAGTGAGGACCACTTTTGTGTCGACTCAAAATGAGTCTTGGGCACTTTGGCACTTTGGCACTTTTGTGTTGACGCAAAATTAGTTTATATCGACCCTAACGTTTTGGTACCTGAAGATCAATTTGTAAAACAGTTAGGGTGTCAAACCATTTGATCAATGGGTGTTGACACACTTGATATGCTTCAAGAATACTTTGCCTTAAAAGTGCTTGATTTAATTTTCAATTAAGATCAACATAAAATATTCTAATTAAATAATGCTCAAGTGTTTGAACCTTTTTGCCGTAAAAGTCATTTTTTTTTACTAAGGTGTCAACTTTGACTGTTCAAAATGTGTTAACACTTTCATTTTGAAAATATAAAATATTATCCATTTAAAATCAATTATTCTTAAAAAATAAATTATCAAAATTATCAAAATCAAAATAAAAAACCCTTAGAAGAATGCCTTTTGTCGATCGATTCTTCAACTACGATTTGATTCTGAGTTGAAACTCCTATCATATCTTTTACTGTATTCCCTTACACGATCCTCGAACGTAGTGTGGTTTATGGACTATCGAGAATTCGTACAAGCAGAACTCAGATATCTTTCGTCTTAAAAGACAAAAAATATGATATTGATATATGAGATATCAAATGGGTTCAGCCTACCCGCATATATATAGAGCTACAATAGGGACCTGGGGAATAATTATAAGTAAGACTTCTAGTGGAACATAGATACCTACAAGTAATTTCTGCAATTATGGAAAGACGTAGCAATTTTTGTAATTTTTATAAAACACTGAATTACAGTTCATATCACTAAAGAACTAAATTGCACTCTGACCCATAATCTCATGACCATCTTGCATCGAGCTCTTCTTACTAAATGGTTACTATTTCTCTCCACGTTAAGATTCCTGATACCTGCCAATTAAATTTAATTACTGATAACTTAATTTAATCTGCATCTTGATATTCTTTAAACCCTTTCGCTTAACTTATTTGACCGCAAGATAATTAAATCCATCTGTAGGGTTTGGCCCGGTCAAAACTTATAAGCATCTTTAAGGGACTATCCTCAATCCCGATCTTTCGAGATGTGAATTCCGTTAATAATTAGTATTTTTCATATAAATAATACCACTATCCAACTCATCGAAAATATAGACTCATATAAGATCGCACCATCTAATGAATCAAAACAAGAAATATTAAATATATAAAAATTAATAATTATTTCAAGATTAAGAGGATAAGCATTATTCATAATAACCTTAGAGTGTGAATTAATTTATATAGTCAGTATAAAATTAATTACTCCAAATGTCCCATTCAATACACGCAAAGTGTACTGGCACAGAGAGTCGGAACAGTAAACGACGTTATTATCTGTTCCCTATAACAAAGACAGGCCTACAAAAACTCAGTGTCACAGTCGTACCGATGGTATGCCCATTTCTATCTAAACTGTGAATATAAAACTTATATTCTACAAGAACTTAAAATCTAATCTTCTGTGTATAAGTCGTACTCTACACACCAGATTAAATATTATACAAAATATCGGACATCTATACATAGCATTGAAGAAATGATACACATACATTGCTCATAAAGATTCTCATAAAATAAAAAATTAATTTTATTAAAATAAAATTAAATACTAAAAACATGATTTTCAGAATACCAACCCTAACAATCTCCCACTTATACTCAAAGCCATGCTGCCATACATCTGACTCCCATGCCCTCTACACAACTATCAAAAGTCTTAGCCGATAAGCTCTTCGTAAAGGATCTGCAAGGTTGTCTCCTTATGTAAGCTCTATGTCTGACTGAAAATCTGAGTCTGTGTACCCCAAAGGTACTAGACTGTCTGCCTGGAGACTAACATATAATTTTTTGTCCTTTTTAGGTACTTGATTATATATTCTTTACCGCAGTCCAATGCTACTGCCCCAGGTTAGACTGATATCTGCTAACCATGCCAATGGCAAAACAAATGCCGAGTCCAGTGCAAAGCATAACATACATAAGACTTCTTGCTGTCGAAGCATAAGGAGCTGCCTTCATCTTCTCTATCTCATCAGGTGTCTTAGGGCACTAATCACTGGATAGAGAGATTCTATGCCTAAAAGAGAGAAACCCTTTCTTGAAATCCTACATGCTAAAACGAGCAAGGATATCATCAAAATACTTTTCTTGTGAAAAGCCCAACATCCTATGTTTCTAATCTCGCACAAGCTTGATCCCAAGGATGTGATTGGCTTCTTCTAAGTCCTTCATATCGAACTGTCTAGATAACCATACTTTAACCGTAGAGAATGCCCCCACATCATTTCTGATGAGCAAGATATTGTCTCTATAAAGTACTAGTAAGATCACCATGCTTCCATTATGCTTCTTGTACACACATGACTCATCCGAACTTTGATCAAAATCATAGGACTTTATAGCTTGATCAAATCGAGTGTTCCAAGACCTCGATGCCTACTTAAGTCCATAAATGGATCTCTTAAGCTTACACAACATGTGCTCATGGCCCTTTGCAATGAATCCATCTGGTTGTATCATGTAGATACACTCGTCAAGACTTTCGTTAAGAAAAGCTGTCGTGACGTTCATTTACCAGATTTTGTAATCGAAATGTGCGGCAATAGATAAGAGAATCCGGATAGACTTAAGCATGGCTACTGGCAAAAAAGTTTTCTCATAGTCAATCCCTTCTTTCTAAGTGAACCCTTTAGCAACAAGTCTAGCTTTGAAGGTTTCAACATTTTTGTCTACTCCTCTCTTTCTCTTGTAGATCTACTTGCATCCAATGGGTTTCATCCCTTCGGGAGGTTCTACAAGTTCCCAGACCTGATTGGAATATATAGATTCTATCTCTGAATTCATAGCCCTTTGCCAAAGATTTGTATCTTTGTCTTGTAGTGTTTCATTGTAGTTTTCAGGGCTCAGTATCTAGTTTTACCAGGATCTTATCAAACGACTCTCCCAAGAACATATACCAATCAGGTTAATGAACAACCCTCCCACTACAACAAGACACTACCTTGTCTGTGTACTAGCAGTAACAAGTTGTGCAGAATCTGAACCCTAAACATTAGCACCCTCTTCTTGATTTGCACCTGTCCCGATAATCCTCCCACTATGACGAGGTAATGGAATATCAGTGATTTGTGGTTCTTCTTCCGTTCTATTGGTATTTCCTCTCAATTTTTCCAAAATAATTTTGCTATTAGGCCTGTGATCCATAATATAATCCTCTTCTAAGAAAATGGTATTAGTGCAAACAATGACCTTATGATCCTTAGGATTATAAAACAGACCACCCTTCGTTCCCTTGGGAGATACCTTACAAAGAAGCAGACTTTTGTCCTCGTTTCCAACTTACTCGCGTTCCTTTTCAGCACATGTACTGGACAACCCCAAATCCGAATGTATTTCAGACTAAGCTTACGCCTGGTCTACAATTATGTGGGAGTATAAGGTACTAAGTTCAGAATGTAAGCTACTGTTTTTAAGGCGAGTCCCCAAAATGAATCTGGTAAACCTAAATAACTCCTCATTGACCTTACCATTTTCATAAGAGTCTTATTCCTTCTTTCTGCTACACCATTCTGCTGTGGAGTGCCAGGTGCAGTCAACTAAGATGTAATCTTCTCTGATGACAAGTAGTCCTTAAACTGTCTAAAAACGCATCTCCCACCACGGTCGAATAGTAGTGATTTGATATTTTTACCCAGACGCTTCTCTGTATCCATCTTGAATTCTTTGAATTTTTCAAAGCATTCAGGCTTACGGTGCATCAGGTAAATGTATCCATACCTTGAGTAATCATCAATGAAACTAACGAAGTACTCAAAGCCACCTCTAGCCCGAATTGTCATAGGATCACACACATCAAAATGAACCAGCTCTAACATTCTTTAGCTCTATAGCATTTGGCCAAAAAGGGCCACTTGATCATCTTACCCTCTAAGCAAGATTCACAAAAAAGAAGTGCC
The DNA here is from genome assembly GCA_034768845.1 of Heliamphora exappendiculata. NCBI lineage: Eukaryota > Viridiplantae > Streptophyta > Magnoliopsida > Ericales > Sarraceniaceae > Heliamphora > Heliamphora exappendiculata. Next base: position 5,355 of record JAOTRH010206743.1, on the reverse strand, counting down.
TCCACTTCTAATGAACTCAAAGGTCCAACTACTACCAGTTTGTTTATCATTTTTAGACTAATATGACCTAAGTGTAAGTGCCAAAGAAGCATTTGGTTCATTAAAGAAGAAAATTTTATCTTATATGGTAATATAGATGTATTATTTATTTCAGTTAGTTGCAGTGTAGAAGAGATTGGAGTAATAATATAAAGATCATCTACCACTGTACCAAAATAGATAATCCGTTTATTATCCTTAATAACCACAGAATTATTAAAATAATTCAAATATCCGTCTTTATCCAATTTAGAAATAGAAACTAAGTTCCTTCTAATGGCAGGTACATAAAGACAATCTCTCAATATTAAAACCCGATCTCTACCAAAACTGATAGTGACATCTTCTACTGCAACTACTATAACCTTTGTATTATTGCCTATATGCAAGTAAATCTCCCCATCACTAAGTTATCGGGTTTTCTGGAACCTCTACATTGAATTGCAGACATAATTAGTGGCTCCCGTATCTAAACACCAGGTACCGGTAGATAACACCGCTAAATAGGTTTTCACAACTGGTGAACAAAAATTATCTTGTTTATTCTGCATTCTAAGAAATACTAGACGTAACATTTTCCAGTACCGGGTCTGATTGTAGTGAAAACATCTACATTTTGGCTTTCTTACACTAGTCCGTGCCCACAAATTACCCTGGAAATCATGTCTCCCTGTTTCTGAACATTTTTCTTCTTCATACCTTTCGGCCTAGAGGAAGAATCTTTTCAGAAACAAACACATTTCTTGGTATTGAAGGAATACTATTTGTAGTTAAAACTATATCTAAGTTACATTCCCAGCCAACAAAATTCAGTCTCGTTAGTATGTTTTCTTTGAGTATTAAAGCGAGTGAGTTGAAAGATATTTTAATTCTAAGAATCACATAATTAAAATACCATTAATTATGATCAGGAAAACTTTGAATTTATTTCAATTTGGTTTCCTCTACCATTTTAAAACTAATTCGTCAGCAACCTGGTAACCTGAGAATAGTATGCTACGATGGGTGGACGTCTACTAACCATCATAAGACCAGACAGGCCAATTCCTTTTAATTTTACTATCTAGGCAATCGATCATGCAAAGTAAAATTAAATAGCTGACATAACTTCGGTCCAGTATATAATAGCAGTGACTTAGATAGAAAGAATACTATTATACACAGCTAAGTGTTATCCATCACCTAATCCCAAATCAATCGCTTCGCAATGAACCCTTCAAATGGAGAAGTGATCAACACTAACAATTATCCAGAATTATCCCTAAAGGAGGTTTGTACTGGCGATACCACAATTAATCTGCCCGATAGAGAGGAATGTCTTACTGCCAACACGCAGGGTTTATGTGCATCACCTATTAACTGGTGATGGAGACCGCGGGATTTATCTGTGAATAAATTCTCTCCCACTTAGATTTTTAAAATATTTTTTAGGGTTATAAAAATCTATTTAATTAAAATAAATTTATTAATTTCGAAAACCACACGATCTAAAAGAATCAAACATCTTTCTGTGTACACGATTTCAAAAATTTTAGTTTATTAAACCATCTTTTCGTGTTTAAATGCGTAACAAATAAAATTTTATAAATGCACAGTTTTTTTTTGACTTTTCAACTAAGGTAGTGATTAAAGGTATTTATTTATTTTATCTATCATCCCACATTTTTAAAAAAATAATAATTTATTTTGATTAAATATTTTTTCATTTAATTAATTCAAAATCTGAAATTAATTCCCACGTTTTTCTAAGATATTTGATTTAAAAAAAATTATCTTATACTCTGAAATTAATTTTCATGTTTTCCCAAGATATATGATTTTTAAAAAATTATCTTAAAGGTGATATTTTGTAAAAAAATAAAATATCTAACGCTTCTATTTAATTAATTAATTAATTAAAAAAACTTAATTTTATTTTTCTATTACAAAATATTTTAATTAAAATCGAATATTCGAATTAATTAAATTAACAAGATAAATAAAATAGATATGCAATCAACCACGCAGTTCATATATATATAAACATGATATGCATATATGTCGATTTTATTATCCAAGTGAAACACTAAGGTGTTCTAGTTTCCCTAAGAGAATCAGCTGTTTCAATCCCTGTTTTCCTTTGATTCAGTATCCTGATTGCATCAAGCTTCATTGATACTATTTGATATATCAATATATATCATATTAGTCTCATATATATAATAATCCGAACTAAAGATACGAATAAAAAAGAAAGAACATATCAAAAGAAACGAAATCTCGAACCTAAGTTCGGTAAGAAGAATCGGCCCGACCATTTAACTTTATGAGCCCGAGACCCGGGAAAGAGGGAAAAACACACAAGCATATATTAAAACCCTAATAATGAGGTTAAGAACTCAAGGTTATAAGCCCAAGTTGTTTAAGAAAAGACATAAGCTCGAAAAGTCAAGAAAACGAACCTATGTGAAAAATACCCGAATTTTCTCCTAGAATTAAATAAATAAAATTGTTTGATATATATACTCAAGTGGCTAACCACCTAGGAAAGTGTGCCAAACTTGGTGGCCAAGTTTCAACAAACTCAAGTTAATTTTAAAAGTAACTAAGGTTAGTTAACCCATGGTTAAGCAAACTTTCTAGGAAGCTTCCTATATGCCTTTTAGCTATAAAAAGAGACCCAACCCACCCTTTTTGTTCAATAATTTCGTGCATATAGAGAGGGAGAGGGAGAGAAAAGAGAAGAAAGAAAAAGAAAGAAAAAGAAGGAAGAAGAAGAAGCATGAAGCTAAGAGTACCCATGGAGCATGAAAGCTAAGTCCTTGATCCAAATCATCAAATAGTGATCTATATAAGGTAAGCAAGACTCTAACAAATCTGATTTTACACCTATCAAACATCTCTTTCATCATTTGAAAACACCAATTAAAGATCAAGAATCGAGTATGAATCGAAAAGGGGTCATGGTGAGATTTTAGAACTGTCTTCGTGAGGCTGTTGTGTCTTGAAGTTTTCATGAGGTTTTCTAATGGATCCATAGCATGAAAAGGTTCTGGAGTTGTCATTTTTAAGTGTACAAAATATGGATATAAAGGAAATGGATCAACCATTAACACACATGATGTTAGGAGATTAGATCTAAACATGGCCTGCAATTTGAGCCTTTCAACCTTTCTGCCTGAGATTTAAAATATCATAACTCAATGTAAAAAATTGATCTAAGCATGATTTTTATGTAAAGAGTTATATTTTTGTGTTATCTTTCATCCAAAATTGGTTTGAACTCATTTGTGTAAGTAGAACTTGAGATATTGCAATTCTACTCAAGTGTGTTGGTTTTAGACCAATCAACCGTGCAGACCTAAAGCCCCAAGTTTAAAATGAGATCCGACTTTTGGCCAAAACATAAAAGTTGTAGAAAACATGTATATATATCTACCTACAAAAAATGAGAACAAAATATTGTGTTTTGATAGGTCAAAATACCTTTCAAAGTCTCTATTGAGTTTTAACCCTCAAGGGATACTTCTGTCACATATTTTTGTGTAGCACAAAACCCCTATTTTGAATGACCTATTCCGAAAGTGGTCTACATAAACATTCTAGATAACATATTGGAATACTTTTTCCCCAAAAATCAGACCTTAAAGCCTCGGGATGATTTTTCAAAACCATTTCAAACTCTCCCTCCAAAACCGGCTCTGCTGTGTTTTGGCGGCTGATAGAATACATTTTAAAATGGCCAAACAGTCTAACTTGTTTCAAACAACTATCCTTAACTCTAAACATGAAACTTGTAGGGAACATGTTGAACTAGAACATATTAAAACATGGGCTCGTTTGAACTTGATCTGGTACCCCAAAACTGAGACCAACAAAGACACTTTTTTGACCAATTCTCTGGGCAAGTGCTGAACCATTTTTGTTTCCGTCAAGTTTTTCACCCTTTTGCCTTAGATTTTGGCTTTGATATTGAACATAAAAGTTGTAGAAAATATTTTAATCTAAATCATCACCAAAAATCATAATTAAATTCCAAGTCTAAGTACCTTAAGATGCTGTGGTACTTTAAATTTTAATGATTGGGAGAGAGTAATAAATGGTTAAGTTAAATCCTTAAACAAGTGAAAGATTTGGCAAGTCCGTAGTACCCCTTAAACCTTAAAAAAAAGTAACCATGGTTCCTAAAATCAAGAAAATATTCAATGGTTTGAATCGTTTTAGTACTTCACGTTCTAAGAGGGGTAGAACTCGGTGTTGACGGTTAAGTCATGTTTGCTTGCTAGGCATGAAAGTTTTGTTACACGAGGAGCAAGCTTAGCTCTTTGACAAAGGCTCGGTTCGTATGCATATAAAATAAGGTGAGAGTGCTTAGCCATTATCTTGAACTTGAGTTTATGTAAATGATACATGAAAATGCTTTGAAGCGTATGTTTTGAATTATGACCTGTTTGACGATCGCATGATCCTGTTGTTTTCAAAAACCATGATGTTTTTAATTCAAGTGTGCTATCCATGATATTTTGAGCTAGCATGATGTTACTATGAAAGTATGGTTAATGTTGTGTGGTTGTTCCAAAGTGCCAAGTTATAAGGGTTTTCGACCCCTTTATATCCCTTTGTGAGGGAGGTTACTTAACTATAGATTTTTTATTTGTCCCTTTAGGGGAGGTTTCCCGTTAAACGGAGAGTTTTTTCCTTAAAGGCGTTGCGGGCTAAGTCCCGGACAGCACATACCACTCGCGCTTGGTTTAGAGTGGTCCTCATTCCATCACGGTGCTATCCGTGCATTGAGAATTGAGGTTACGGTACCGTTGAAACTCCCGATCATGAGGTTAATGACTACTTGGACACTGTTGGGGTTTGAGTTTAGATTTGAGAAAGTGGTCATGCATTTTAAATTTGTGGTGATTGAGTCAGGAACATATTTCTATATGCAATACTGAGAAGATTCTGTATAATCTGTAATATTTTCATGTTCATGTAAATGCATAAATTTCTATAATTTCGTGGAAAATGTAAAGACCTATTTTTAGAAAGAGTTTTCAATTATCCTTACCTAAGTAACTGTCTTTTCTGTTCATGATAATGCGAAGTGCGCTCTCTTGTAACCTCTGTGGTTGCAGATACCAGGAATGGCTAAGAGTTTGTCCACCACAAGTGTCATCGAGTAGTTTTGGTTCTAGTGTTGGAAATCGTTTTGGCCAATCTTTCTTTTGTTTAGTTTTAGTGTTGGTAAAGCTTCATGTATAAGATTTGAAGCTTTTTGACCTTTTAGAAGTAATGTATGCCTTGGGATGGTGAATCCCTAGTGACTCATGTTTACCTCTTTTGATA
>JAOTRH010206732.1:0-11045 GCA_034768845.1 Heliamphora exappendiculata | reverse complement strand
CTAGAACATATATATATATATATATATATATATATATATCAAAATTATGGAAACCCATGAAAATTTTCGAACCGGCAATAGAATTTGTTTTGTCTCGAACCAACAGGGGTTCCAATAACAGATGATGGCAACTTTGTTGGATTTAACTAAGTTTAAAAGAAAGGCCGTAACCAGCATCAGTATTCATCACTTAATTTGATTAATAAGAACTGAAACACAGAAGGCATACTACAAAAAAACAGAGAGAGGGAGGGAGGAGGGACTCACGATCACGGGTAAGTTGCCTGAAGTTCTTGTACTCGCTGCCCTGAGACGAGGAGTCGGAATCAGACATCGACATGGCGATCCAAACTCCTGATTCACTATTTCTATCTTTCTTTCGACTGATCAATGTATCGAAATCAAAGAATTGAGGGAACAGATCGTAATAATCGAAGTCTGGGAGTGCTTGTTAGAAAGAGAGAGAAAGAAAGAAAGAAAGAAGGGGGGTTTTGAGAGAGAGAAAGAACGGGGGGTCCTAAAAGGTTAATTATTGGAGGTTGGTGTATCGACTAGCCGAAGCCGAACGTTGAAACTCGAGAGGAATCAAACGGCTTCGACGGTCCGACCGGATCGGATGGGTTTCTCAACCTTCACGACGAAGCTTATCGACGCCGCCGTCCAACGGGGATAGTTACTGTTATGCCCTTTCCCTTATCGAGAGTCATAATAATTTTGTTTCACTAATTACCGGAAGGTCATTAATGCCCTGTTTGGGATATTTTTTTGAGATTTTTCAGTTTTTAACTATAGAGTTTTTGGACTTTTTTGACTTTTTGGCAAATTTTTTTTAATATCTTTGATGAGGGAAACTGGAAAATCTTAAAATAAGTAGTATAAAATCTAATTTATTGGTTTCTTTTTATTTTTTATGAAGCTTTTTCTATTTTGATAAAGATTTTTTATTTTTTTTAAGTTTGTCTCAATTAGGAATGGCAATAGGGCGAGGCGAGGTCGGAGATAAGCTCTTTCATTCTCATCCTCTATTTGATCAAGGCAAGAACGAGTAAAAGTATTGAAAAAGTAGCAAAAAATGAGACATGAATGAGAATATTTTGAGATTAGTTTATAATGTTTAAAATAACGATATTAATAAAAATTATAGATAACATAAAAAATAAAAGCATTAATTGAGTTTTAGTTCTATTTTTTAGAAATGTAAGAGTTTTAGTTCTACTGTTTTTTTTATATTAGATTTAATTCTTTTTTTAAATTTTTATTATATTCGGGACCATTATGTCATTTCCAATAGGTGGGATTATTTGTATTTAAATTTATTAATTGTAGGAATTGATTATCCAATTTATTTATATTTATGTCATTTTCAGCCAATATTAATAATTGTATTTGAATTTCTTGATTGTAGAATTCATTATCCCATTTAACCAGTATAACATTTTCAGCGGTGCTATTTTTTGCTTAGAATTTCTATTTGTAAGATGCACTTACTTGATATGTTATTGAGTTATATGGGATATATTCTACTTTCCTTTTTTGTAAATGGCAGTTACTAAAACTTTTAATTCATGAATATATCATTTTCGTAAGTAGATATTATATTCCACTGTCCATTAATGAGATTGAACATAGTATTTTTATACAGTGATAATATATCTGAAAATTTCTTATGTGGCACACGATTTAATTGGCAATTGATATTTGAACAAATTTTCTAAATTGTGATAGATTTGAATACAATTTCAGAGTTCGTCTGTGACAGTTTTGTATGCTGAAAATATTTTACACGGTTTGAATTTGAAGGCTCTTTCGATTTTTACTAGTATGTACATAGTGCATGTTTTTGATTGTTTTGATCGAACTTTTTGTTATGAAAAAATGTTAATATCATTAATTTTTCAACACTTTCATTTCGATTAATGAAAATAAAATATTTATTTTTCGAATGATTTAATATGTATGTATTCAAGGTAGTTCATATTTATTCTTTTTTGAAATTTTTTATGTTTTGTGGTTTCGCGTATTCAATGTAGTTCATATGTGTTCTATTTTAAAATTTTTATTTTATATTTGATTTTACGCATTTGTAAATGAGAAAATAGCATAATGGACATGGTGAACCATTGATGAGATTTATAAAAAAAATTACTATAATACATTTATCAGTTAATACAACATTTCATTTACATAATTAATCTTCAAATGTTACATTTATCAGTTGATACAATAATTCAATTTTCAAAATTAAAATTAGAATGATACATTTATCAGTTGACGCAACAGATCAATTTTCTGAAATAAAATTCAAATGATACATTTATCATTTATCAGTTGACGCAACAGTTAAATTTTATAATTCGAAGTAAATTGATAAATGTATCAGTTGCAACAACAATGCAAATTATGAAATTCGAATTCAACTTAAAAATTTATCAGTTATAATGAATTGTTGTTCGTTCGAAAGCATGTTTTAGTATCTTTTATACATTTCAGTATGACTCTAATTACTGTTAATGTTTTTATTAATTGTAGGTCATCTTTTGTAGTTGTCTACGATGGGAAGATTATAGTGATTATGGTACGAAATTTTGGATAGAGATTTTTTGAGAGATTTATGGGATAGAATTTTTGATTCCCGATTAAGAAAGAATTTTGTCAAAAAAATTTCTAAAGATATAATTTAAGGGTATTTTAGAAAATTAAAATTGAGACGGGACTAATTTTAATAAAAAAGATTGAATTGGACTAAAACTAATTTTGCTACCAAAAAAATGACATAACCATAAATTTTTCTAAATAAAATATAGTAGTTGATGAACTAATAGAACTGAAAATACAAAATATAAGAAATAAAGAAAAAAATTTTAAAAAATAATATTTTTATATTTTTAACTTATTATAATTTTACATGTGTTTAAATTTAATAAATATTTATTTTATGTAATTGGCAGTAGGACATGGGAAGCAACTGCTGTCCCCACCCTGCTTGTTATTGGAGATAAAAAAAAAATTTCATACATAGCAAAACAAAAACGAGACATAACAAAAGAAATTACCATAAAAATATGAAAATAAAAAGAATTTCGATATTGAATCCCAAACTAGGCCTAGGAAACATCCACAAAGTGGGGAGTCCACGCAGCTTTCTTTTTATTAAATTCTTTTTGTTTTACAATAATATGTTGATTTGGTAGGTTCGTTTTTCTGGCATGAGATAGCAATATTATTTTAATTGCTCAAGAAAAGTCAAACGCGTTTAGGGATGGGAGGGTGCATTTGACACGGCCAAATCCAAATAATCCAATACCTTTCTCCAATCCTCAAACTCTGGTGCTAGAATTTTATTTGCATGATTATTACAATTTCACAATTAAACATTTTAAATTTGAATTACTGTTATAATTTGATCATTATATTATAATTTTCAAAATTATTTTGAGATTTTTTTTTTCAAATATTATAATTTTATGATAAAAACATTTTAAATTTAGATAATTGTCGTATTTTGATTGTTAAATTGAACACTTTTAAAATGTGTTAAATACTTGTATTGAATATTTAAAACTTGAATAAAAATATGCATGAGTTTGGCATGTTTCGTTGAGTCAACATTTATCTAGTTGTTAATAATTTTAAGAAAAAAAAGTGATAAATAAATCGTTATTAATTTGCTTTTTGTTGGTCTTAAAGAAGTTAATTATATTTAAAAAAATTAAAATCTAAATGAATAAACCAACACATTATTTGTAATAATAAGCATATATTTTTTTGGAATTCTTCTATTTTAATAAAATATTTTTTTATTATTATTTTTATTTATAAAAATATAGAGGATCATATCTTAAAATTAAATTTTAGGCCCCATAAATCTCACAGCCGACCTAATCCCACGTGATCTTTCGAAAAACAAGTGTTATGCTTGTGCAATTTTTCACAGCATGACACAAAACTAGTTAGAGACTATGCGATTAAACTTCGAACCTAGGGCTGTAGGCCAGAGTTAGGGCTTAGGGTTTGGGTTTTGATCTTTTGAGTTTTTTATTTTTTAATAAGAAATACGAAATTATTTTATTTTATTAAAAAAATTTTTTTTTTAAAAAAGTGTTTTTATTTTTTTTATCACTTATATATAATAAAATAGTATGTCCTACAGTATTCTTATATTTATTTTGGTTTGTAAATAAACTTATTCTATATCTCTAATAATCATCAATTTTTTACTATTATTTAATTTCCGTGCATTTATTCTATCTTGTATATAATAAATTTTTTAAAAATACACTAAAATTGAACAATTTAAGTGATTAAGTGTAAGACAAAAATATTTCTATTCAATAAAAAGTGATATAATTTATATTACAAGTTTATAACTTTCTTTCTAAAAAATTTAAAAAAAAAATTGTATCACTGTGGATTATGTACAATCCAACTAAAAACCTACCAATTATTTTCATTATTCTTTACTTAAACTAATAAAATTACAACTAAATAAATAAATTTATTTTTTTCTTTGTTGTTTTGGTCCAACTGGCCAGGTCTATGCCTAGAGTGGGCCTCGGCTGGTGCTAGGTTTTGGGCTTCATAACATAGGCCCAAGCCCAGTCAAAAGGTATGTAGGCTTGGACTTGGATTGGACTGCTACACTATTAAGTTCGACCCAACCTGGATAGCCCATATACTTCAAGCAATTAGAGAATAGCGCAGATGAATCAATCACCCAGTTAGCGACACAAGTTTGACAAAAACAATGAATGTTTTTTAATTCAAGATCTGTTGATAAGTTAAGGCATTACACCCCTATGCATGTGCTACACACGTGCTAAATATCAATTATCATCAACATATCAATAAATAGCTAATTATATAGCTATAAATATTGAATTAATTTTATTTTTTATATAAATAAAAAATTTAGTGGACTCTACATAATAAATAAATATAATCATAAAAATATATTTAAAAGTCGTGCCTAATAAAAATACAACAACAGAATACAAACCTAAAATGGAGTTAAAATTAGAGTTGTTCAAGAAATTGAACAAATAAGTAATCCGATCTAATCCAATTCCATTCGTAAGGTTCGGTCCGATCTAAATTTAGTACAAATCAATCTCAGTTCACATTATTTAAAAACTGTTCTAAATTCATATAGTCTTCTAATTGCACGATGCAATTGGCTCATTCCATCACTGATGCAGTCACGCAGTTTTTCTTTCTCTCTCTCTAATTGAGATACTGTTAGTTTTCGATTCGAAACTATCGTATTTGCATGCAAAAATTGCTTCTTGTCAAGGGTGTATTTAGAAAAATTAAAATTAGTAAGACAAAGACCAAAACAAGTTAATTTGGCTTTAAATGAGATGATGCTACTAAAAATGAGATATAATTAATATAATATAACTTTATGGTGGGTGCGAGACCAAATGTTAATGTTAGTGGAAGCAACAGACTATATGTGTCGAAAATTATTATGTTCTTTTGTTTTAATATATTGAGAGCCCTTAGATATGTCTTGAGATTCCTACACTTCGAAATTTTCATAAAATTTAACGATTTTTAATGCGGAACAAAAAAATATGTAATTTTTGATACAGAGAATCTCAATTTGTTAACAAAAATCATAATGGTATCATCTGCATTTACGAGAATATGCAGGGTAACCCACATAGTAAACCAATTAGACAACTGCTTAAGATCTTGAATGCCGACAAAGGCCACAAAATGATTAGAATTTTGTATTTTATATACTATTAGATATCAAATTCAAAATATATCAATATGACAGTGTTAAAAAATATTATTTATAAAGTCCAATAAAACTTTTTATGATATATACTATTATACATGAATCTTAAAAATAAATTTCCATGGATAACATTCAAAAAGTATATAATTTATTAGGTCCATACAATAAATTAGACTAGGCTAACTAAAATTAATAAAATATCGTGTTAGATTGACTATGCCACAAAAAAATTAAAAATTAAGGGAATTAGTGTTGTTATCAACTTAAAAAGATATCTAAAAAACTTAATTATAAAATATAAAAACATATATAAAAATAAAAAATCTCAATTTTAAATCTCGTGGAAGACTCTTAAAATTATGGGGCGGCCCCCCCGGTAGGGATGATATCATGAATGGTTGTTGGTGTGCCAACGATGAAATTGGCATGGATGGTGGCAGCAGAATGATCAAGTTTGGCTTATGAAATAGAGGGGGAAAATTGCAGGAAAAGAGACATAGGCCTCATTGATAATTTTGACTTTTTAATTTTTTAACTAAAAATATTAAAAATAATAAAATATGTCAAAATACAAACTCTTAAAATATTCTATTTAAACTTGTACAGCTTTTAAAATATAATAAATTTTTTATTCATAACTTATTTACTATCACTACCAATTACATATAATTATTAATATTGAATATATAGAATAGTAAAATTACATTATTTGAATAAAAAAAAATAACTTTTTACTTAAACAATCAAAAGCTAAGTTACCAAATAACTTAGCATTTGTTTAACAACTTGGTTTTAGGTCGATTTTTTGACTTTAAGTCATTTTAAGTTAAAAAGTTAAAAATTTTATTTGGTTGAAAAAATAATAATTTTTAAGCCACAAAAAGTCAAATAAGCTCAATATAAAATTTCATAGTTGCCTTTCAGCCTAAATGAGTTGAGATATGATTGTTTAGTTAAAATTTGTATAATTTTATATGTAGAATGATAAAATTAAAAATTATTATGTGAAAAGTCATAGGCTAAAAGTTGAAAATTAAAAAACGAAATTTTTTAACTTTTTGAGCTTTAAGCCAAAAGCTAAAAAATTAGTAACCAAACAAAAACTTATTTTAAATTCAATTTAACTTTTTAACTAAAATATCAAATAAAAAAAAAAAAAATAAGGTGTTAAGTTAGTTGTCAATCTTGGCATAATGTAGAACTCTAAAAAATGAATAATTTGATAATAATAATAATAATAATAAAACATTTTCCATGCATTCAAGATGATCGCCACTGACCCATTATTGAAAATAAAAAATCAAGTACGAAATGAGTACATATTACATTTAAATTTAACTTACCGATAAATCAACAAAATACTGGATTTATATTCTAGGAATGCATTTTTGCATTTCAAATAATTGTTTTCAGTTCGCATGAGTTGGAATTTTGAAAAATTTTCTGCTTACAATTGCGTTTGGTAATTTACCTCCAAGTCATTATTTTTGTTTTAAGTTACTTTAATTTAAATAAATAAATAAATTTTTGATGAATTTTAGATGTGCCTTAAAATCACTTTCCATAAATTGGCTTTAGATGACTTTTAGCTAAATAAACAACTATTTTAAATTACATAATCACTCATTACTTTATTTTAAATTTTTATATAATTTCATATTCAATATGAATCTCATTTGATAAATTTAAATAAATAGGTTTAAATATATAATTTTTATAAAAAAATAAAAGTCAATCCTAAAAATTAGAATATTTTTTGAGATGGATCAAGTTCCGACCAAAGCCACATGGAGCACACGTGGAGGCTGTGTAAAGCAGTACTCCACGTCAGCACGGCACATTCCTCAGCGTATCCATATTAGCTCGGGCAAATAGGCCAAGCTGTACGGTGATTTATCCGAACTCCAGGGACTTCAAGACACAAAATCTGAGCTCAGCGAGAGTTCGGCTCCCCAAATCCCGAAGAACTGGTATTCGGCACCATTATAAGGAATGATCGGCACTGATATCCGAGCAAGATGAAACTGTCTAAACCCTGGTCCGACCTAGATGGTCAATATTGAAGATCATGTCTCGTGATACACATATCCGGGAAGTGATACGATAGTGAGGGATAAATAATAAACATGCCAACTCAAGGGTAAAATGGTCAGTTGGGGGTGGCTTAGCCCAAGCCCAAATTAGGCTCGTAGTTTAGCCCAAGCTATACCTGAATACTGACGAACATCTTGACATGACATAAGACATTTGTAAAAAGATCTTGCAGAGATATCCAATGATGGCATTGATAAGTCACCATCAAACCATTAATAGTTGTGCATTGCTCAGAGAGAGAAAGTACAATCCGACCTGCTCGGGTTGGGTCGGACTCCACATACGGGTCAGGTATATTTTTTCCTATAAATAGCTACCAAATTAAAAGACAATGGTATGCTCTCTGGACTAAGCCAAAACTATGTCAAAATTCTCTCTCATGCTCTTCTTTCTCTCTAAAATTCCTTACCTGACTTGATCGTCGGAGGGTCCACCGGTATAAAACCATCGGCGGGCATCTCACCCCTTTTTTGTACAGAAATACATGTGGCATTCACCCCTGAAATCACAGTCAGCTTGGACGGGATCAGTAGATCCCAATCATGATCCTCTATATTGTTAATAAAATTGTTATGAAAGTTTGTGAATGGTATAAATGACAAAAAAAAAACAAAAGGCAATAAGCGAAACAGTAATAAGCATTGGAGTTGTCAAACAAGACAAGATTTTTTATTTTTTTAAAATTTTATGCTAAAAACCTTTAAACCTAGCTTAAAGTCACTTACTAAATAAGAGCTACATACTACTTATTTTGATAGAAGACATTTTTATTATAATTTATCTTGTAAAAATTTCCAAAAAAAATATTTTTTAATGTTTTTGTTGCAACTCTAATAACAATGATATTAGTGGTTGTAGTAATATTAGTATAGGTGCCGGTGATAATAGCAATAATGGTGAGGTGGTGGTAATTGAGATGACAACAGCGATAACAACGAATGCGACAAAAATGGTGACAAGGGTGGAGGTAGTTGGTGACAGTGATTTGTAGTGGTAGTGGGTGGAATTGAGTGCAGTGCTGGTGATGACAACGACTGCGACGACAGGTGCAACAACAACAGTGTTACTAGTAGAATGGTAATAGTGGTGTTAAAGTAATAGTAGTTATATAGTAATTGTCTTATTAGGTCTAGAAAATATTTTTATCTTAAAAAATTTTTAAAATATTATTTATTATCTCGTTAATTAAGAAAATAATTTTTATTAATTTTTAATTCTCATCGTGAAAGTACTAAAGAAATACATGAATATATTTTTAAAAATAACTTATGTGGAAACAAACAAAGTGCCACATGCAATTAATTATCACGCTCGCCATTTAGGTGCTATATTGAAGAAATTTTGAAAACCTCAATGATGGAATTATGAAAGGGAATTAGCTCATATTTCGGCTTAAGAATTTTTTAAGTTAAATTTTATAATATTTTATTAAAAATTTCAGGCGTGTTTTTCTTTCCTAATCATTTTTTTTTTTTGGGGTTAACCTTTATTTTTTTAGATGCAAAAGAAAGAAAACAACATAATACCTTAGACCTAATCCCTTGTAAACGAGTAATTATTCAATGCTTTCAAAGTATTATACGATAAATTTATGTAATATTTTAATTTAATATGGTAGTAATAAATTTTATAATAGTAACATAATAATTTATTTTAATTGGATAGTTAAAAAATAATGTGTGACCCATATTATATAAATTATAATCATTTAATTACAAAAAATATCACATTACATCACCTACATAATATTATAAGAGTATTTAATAATTTTTCAAAACACAACACGAGCTCTCCTTCGCAAAGCTCCTATATTGGAGCATTTATTGCAATTTCAAAGCCCCATACCATATTATTACGTAGTATTTTTATTTAATAATATAATAAAAAACATTTTAAGTGAATTAATATTAATCTCATTTTTATTGAACAAATAAAATACAAAAAAAAAACTTAATATAAATTAAATATTTTTATTTATAAAAATATCACCTATACATACCTACGTGGTCCTCCAAAATACTTAATAATTTACCGGCCAAAAAATCTGCACACTGATTTGGTTACGTGGGCGTGACTCAGTACTACAATTACACACCGATTTATTTCAGGTAGACTTATCCATAGGCCTGGTGTAGGATAGCTTGTTTTATATATAGTTTAATTAATGATATTTTTTTAAAAAATTTATTACAAAAAATTAGAAAAATAAAAAATCTTGACATATAAATAATAAAAAATCAAATAAGATAAAAAAAACTATTTTAAAGTTTTTATAAGGCTTTTTAATGATTTTTTAAACTTTAATCAAAATGGCTATACTTTTATATTTATCTTAAAGTCAGAAAAATAAAAAAATTAGACTAAAAAATAAAAAAAAAATGTTTAAAACAAGACAATGAAAAATGCCACAAAAAGTTATCCCAAACATAGCATAGGGATCTATTATATTAAAAACTCACGTTTAACTTATTAAAATTAAAGAAAAATTTCAAAATCTTCTCCCTTTCTTCATTTTCCTGATCTTCTATTTTTCCTACTTATCTTTGATTTAAACCATATTTCGAAGAGAAACCGATTCCCTGTGAAGATGTTCATGGTTGTGATTTTGATGCCATTTCACCATAGCCGTGGATAAATTTTTTTTTTGGGTAAGTAAATAAAATAATTAATATACCAAAAAAAAAATATTACAATAAAGATAAAAAACACAATAAATTTTTTATGGTGAATGAGAATTGTGGAGGGTGAAAACCGAGCTTGGGCCCAAGTTGCCCTGATCATATAGAAAACCCCAATTCAAAGAATGAACAAGGATGCGAAGCCTGCTACGGAAACGGTCCAATTCAGATGACAGGATGGAAAGGCCCTAAAAGCACGGGTGGAAATAGAATTTTGAGACGGAGGGGGCTAAATAGAAAAAATAAAAATAAAATTATATATATATATTTCCAGTTAACAAAATGCTTATTCTTTTAGGTATAAAATTTGAAAAAATTGAAAATAGAAAATAATTGTATATTTTATGTCTATTGAAACTGTAGAATATATGGCCTATTTATAAGCGAATAGGGATAAACAATAAGAAAATATAATAGAATAAAGTCAAATCAGAATAAAATCAATCTAATCAATCTAATCAATCTAAATCTAATATTCCAACATTCCCCTTCAAACGCGAGATGACGAAGTCAGCTGAAGTTTGGAAATT
>JAOTRH010206721.1:0-11045 GCA_034768845.1 Heliamphora exappendiculata | reverse complement strand
TTATACATATCAAATACCTCTTCCATCATTTTCAAACACAAATCAAAGATCAAGAACCGAAAATGAACCGAAAAGGCTTAATGGTGAGATTTTAGGACTGTTTTGGTGTGGCTATTGCGTTTTGAAGTTTTCCTGAGGTTTTCTAACGAATCCATGGCTTGAAAAGGTTTTGGAGTTTTCATATTTGAGTGTACAAAATATGGATGTTAAGGAAATGGGCCAACCATTGACACACATGATGCTAGGAGACTAGATCTAAACATGGCCTGCAATTTGAGCCTTTCAACCTTTCTACCTTGATCTTTGGAATATCATAACTTAATGTAAAACAATGCTATAAGTGTGTTCTTTATATCCAGACCTATGTTTTTGTGTTATCTTTCATCAAAAATTGGTTTGAACTCATTTTAGTAAGTAGAACTCGAGATATTGCAATTCTACCAAAATGTGTCAGTTTTAGACCAGTCAACACTGCAGACCTAAAAACCCTAGTTTAAAATGAGATCCAAGTTTTGTACAAACCAAGAAAGTTGTAGAAACCATGTGTCTCTAGCTACCCACCAAAAATGAGCACAAAATAATGAGTTTTGATAGGTCAAAAGCCTTTTGAAACTCTCTATTGTGTTTTAGCCCTCAAGGGACACTTCTGTCAAATTCCCTATATTTAGTGACCTATTACAAAAGTAGTCTACATAAACATTGTATATAACATATGGAAGTACCGTCTGCCCAAAAATCATACCTTAAAGCCTTGGGATGATTCCCCAAAACCGTTTCAAACCGTCTGTCCAAAACCCGCTCTGCTGAGTTTCGGCGGCTGACAGAACCTATTTTCTAAGATGGCCAAAAAGTTTAACTTGCTCCAAACAACTGCCCTTAGCTCTAAACATGAAACTTGTAAAGGATATGTTGAACTAGAACATACTCAAAAATGGGATCATTTAGACTTGATATATGATACCCCTATACCGAGACCAACAGAGACACTTTTCTGACCAATTCTCTGAGCAAGTGCTGAACTATTTTGTTTTTGTCAAGTTTTTCACCTAGTTGCCTTAGGTTTTGGCCTTGGTGTAAAATATAAAAGTTGTAAGAAGTATTTTAATCTAAATGTTTACCAAAAATCATAATCCAACTCTAAGTCTAAATACCTCAAAATGCTATGGCACCTTGGAATTTAGTGATTGGAAGAGAGTAATAAATGGTTAAGTTAAATCCTTAAACAAGTGAAGGATTGGGCAAGTGCACAGTACCCCTTAAACCTAAAAAGAAAGTAACCATGGTACCTAAAATCAAGAAAAACATTTAATGGTCAAAATCGTTTTAGTACTTCACGTTCTAAGAGGGGTAAAACTCCGTGTTGACGGTTATGTCATGTTTGCTTGCTAGGCATGAAAGTTTTGTTATCCGAGGAGCAAGCTTAGCTCGTTGACAAAGGCTCAGTTCGTATGCATATAAGATAAGGTGAGAGTGCTTAGCCATTATCTTGAACTTAAATTTATGTAAATGATGCATGAAAATGCTTTGAAGCGTATATTTTGAATTTTGACCTGTTTGACGATCACATGAACGTGTTATTTTCAAAAGCTACGATGTTTTTAATTCAAGTGTGTTATCCAAGATATTTTGAGCTAGCATGATGTTACTATGAAAGGATTGTTAATGTTTTATGATTGTTTCAAAGTGTCAAGTTACTAGGGTTTTCGGCCTTTTTTATCCCATTATGAGGGAGGTTACCCAACTATGGATTTTTCATTTGTCCCTTTAGGGGAGGTTTCCCGTTAAGCAGGGATTTTTGCCTTAAAGGTGTTGCGGGCTAAGTCCCGGACAGCACATACCCCTCGTGCTTGGTGGAGAGTGGCCCTCATTCCATCAGATTGCTATTCGTGCATTGAGAATTGAGGTTACAGTACCGCCAAAACTCCTGGTCGTGAGGTTGCCGATTACTTGGGCAATGTTGGAGTTTGAGTCTAGATTTGAGAAAGTGGTCATGCATTTTAAATTTATGGCGATTGAGCCAGGAACATATTTTTGTTTGCAATACTGAGAAGGTTCTGTATAATCTGTGATATTTTCATGTTCAAGTAAATGCATTAGTTTTTATATTTTCGTGAAAAAAGTGATGACCTATTTTTAGAAAGATTTTTTAATTATCCTTAACTAAGTAACCGTCTTTTCTATTCATGATAATGCTAAGTACGCCCTCATGTAATCTCTGTTGTTGCAGATACCAGGAACTGCTAGGAGTCGGTTCACCACAGGCGTCATCGAGTAGTTTTGGTTCAGTTTTCTTTTGTTTAGTTTTAGTTTTGGCCGAGCTTCATGTATAAGACCCATGAGGCTTTTGATGTTTTAGAAATAATATATGCCCTTGGGATGGCGAATCCCTAGTAACTCATGTATACCTCTTTTGATATTAAGGTGTTGTGGTTGCTTAGAAATTCTTTTTTGGTCTCTTAATATCTTTATCCTTTGTCTTTCTCTTTGGCCGTCGGTCTGTGGCGGGATCACATCCCTTTATACAGGTTTGGTGCTTTGCGGGAGCTGGGTGTTACATTTTGGTATCAGAGCACTAGGTTATAGGTTCTGTAGACTTATGAGAGTGTGGTCTGTGGTGGACCGTAGATTAAGCGTGTCATCTCGCGGTCTGTTGAGAAGAGTGGTTTAGGCCTGAGGTTGTCATACCTTTGCCTTCGAGCATCTGACTAACTGGCATTGAGGTCCATTTGGGAAACGCGTTCAGTAGATGCAGGGTCCTAATTGGAAGTCTAAGCAAGTTATCATATTGGAGAGATAACCCGGGAGGGGTCTTGTATTGCTTTTAGTTTGCAAAGTCTAAGCAAGTTATCAGATTGAGGAGATAACCCGAGAGGGGTCTTGTATTGCTTTCAGTTTGCGAAGTCTAAGGAGATAACCCGGGAGGGGCCTTGTGTTGATGTCGTTTTGTGAAGCCTAGGTGGGTTATCATTTTAAGGGAGATGAACTATGCGTCATTAAAACCTTTTGTAGACAGTTTGTTCTTATCCTTATGTCTATAAGTTGGACTCCTATGTCGAGCCCTAAGTCATAGCTTTTCCACGATTGAAAAGAGCAGGAAAAGACTAGGACGGAGCGTCATTCAACCTGAACCTGTATAATGAGGCACGACAAGAAGAATCTCTACAAGGGGGACTGGTGGAACCTGATCTAACCGCTAGGATGTTGGAGGTGATCGTAAGATTGATGAAACAGAACGCGAGTTGGATCGCGATGCGAGCTGAGAGGAACAGTAACCCCTTAATCAAATAATTTAAGGATCTGGGTGCAAAGAAGTTCATAGGAACCCTTTGCCCTATAGAAGTAGAAAACTGATTGAAGGATGCCGTGCGTATTCTGGATAGGATGGGGGTAGAAGCGGACAATAGGTTTGACCTCGTAGCTTTTATGTTTAAGGGATAAACATACCACTGGTGGGAAGCTATGGAATGATTCTTGAAGATGCTGGTGCCAGTAGTTGAACCTCCCGTACCCTAGAGAGTCACTTGGGATCATTTTGAGAAAACGTTCGATGTGTAGTACAAGCCCAAAAACTATAAGCATGAGAAGGAGAAGGAATTCATCGACCTAGAACAAGGAAGGGTGACTGTTGCAAAATTCGAGATGAAATTTACAGAGTTATCACGATATGCCACCCCGCTTATACCTAATGAGGAGATAAGGTGTAGAAGGTTTAAGAATGGATTAAGTTTTCAAATTAGAACAAGGATGACGGTTCTCGAGATGAACAACTACACAAGATCGGTGAACATAGCGCAAGATGAATTACAATGCGGGCCAGAAGGACCGGTAACTCTTTAGTTAAACAATTCAAGAATTTGGGTACCAAGTTGTTTGTGGAAACAGTTAGTCATGCTGACGCTAAAAATTACTTGAGCGGTGGAGTACGCGTTTTAGACAAATTGAGTTATTCATGTAGTAAGTTCTTAAGTATCGATTTATATTCGTTTGACATCTAGACTGTAAAACTCGTATAGAGTTGGTATTCGTCTTTCGTTATGGTATCGGTGTGAGTCGCAAGGAAGTTATTTTTGAAAACCTTTTGTGATGTGACTCGTTAGGGAAAACCTGTATAGATTAGTGCATAAATGTTGCTTATAGAGAAGGAATTTTCTCATGGGAATGTGTGGACTCTATTTATGAGAAGTTGAATGGTGATATAATTCTATTATTTCTGGTGGAGTTGCGAAGTAACTTAGTGTGAGTACGCGAGAGAAATAAGTGTTGGGATGAGAATTGTGGAAGCGTAAGTGAAACTGTACAAATTAATGGGTATGGTGTTTGTAAATTGGCCTTGAGTGAATCGAGTCTCTTGGTAAAATGCGGGTAAGATAAAATAGTAAAAGTGAAAAAGTGATTTTTGGTTCGGTTGTGCGGTAAAGAATGTGTGAAGGGATTGAGTGATGATGGTAAGAGATTATAAAATCAAGAGTTAGTACTGTACGGTTAAAGTATTGTTGGGTGAGTGGTGCGTATGTGAAGGAAAGATGCGAATATATATTGTGGTATGACGAGGGTCGTGTTTGGGTTTGTATGGGTAAGCATGTACCTGTAGAGCGTTTAGTCTACGTGGTATGTTTAGCCCTAGTGACACATTAGGTTCAAGTGGCGGTATTGGTATTGATGGTCGTGAGGCTAGAGTGGTAATTACAAGTGTGTGTAAAGATTGTGTGTTGAAGATAGACGATAGGGAGATGCTGGTAGATTTGATGCCTTTGGTTATGTCTGAGTTTGATTTGATTTTTGGGATGGACTAGTTGTCATCCTACCAAGCGTCGCTAAACTGTGTTAGGAAAAGAGTAATCTTTAGGACATCCGGGGAGAAGGAATTCATTTTCCAAGGGGGCAAGAGTAGAACACCTATCCATGTCGTGTCGGCCATTAAGGATTCTAAGATGTTGAAGAAGGGTTACTAGGGTTTTTTGGCCCATGTGATGGACGTAAAGATGGAAGAAAAGAAGCTTTCGGAGGTACCAGTGATTTGTGAGTTTTTAGATGTTTTTTTTTCAGATGATTTACTAAGATTACCCCCAAATCGAGAAGTACAGTTTATAGTCAATCTCTACTCGGGCACAGCGTCCATATCTATTCCTCTTTACAGAATGTCATCTGCTGAACTACTAGAGTTAAAGGAACAATTACAGGAGATATTAGAAAAAAGGATTCATTCGACGTAGTGTCTCATCATGGGGAGCACCTGTACTGTTCGTGAAAAAGAATGATGGAACACTGATGATGTGTATCGACTATCGACAATTGAATAGAGTGATCGTTAAGAACAAGTATCCTTTGCCTAGGATAAACGACTTGTTCGACTAGCTGTAAGGAGCCAGAGTGTTTTCAAAGATAGACTTAAGGTCAGGATACCATCAATTGAACGTGTGGAAGTCAGATATACCCAAGACTGCCTTTAGGACCCGTTACGAGCATTAGGAGTTTGTGGTGATGCCTTTCGGGATAACGAATGCACTTGTTATATTTATGGACCTGATGGATCAGGTGTTCAGAAGCTTTCTAGATCAATTTGTAATTGTGTTGATAAACAATATTCGGTTATATTCTCGGAGTGAAGAGGAACATAGGAAACAACTTAAAGATTTCTTTGCAGATCCTGAGGAAACACTAGTTTATGCCAAATTCGAGAAGTGTGAGTTTTGGTTGGATCGAGTGGTGTATTTGGGTCAATTTATATTTGGATTGGGAATACAAGTGGACCCAATGAGTGTGGAAGCGGTGGTCAATTAAAAAAGGCCAACTAGCGTGACTGAGATACGAATCTTTTTGGGATTAGCCGGTTATTATCGGTGTTTTATTTGGGACTTTTCCCTAATTGTGAAGCCCTTGACTCGGTTAACTCAGAAGAATGTCAAGTTTGAATGGTCCAACGGATGCGAATGAAGTTTTTAAGAGTTGAAGTCCAAATTGGTGCCAGCACCTGTAGTTACCCTTCCGTCAGCCAACAAGGGTTTTGTTATTTATGTTGACGCGTCACACTAAGGTTTGGGTTATTACAGCTCGAGTTTTAGGCAAAGATACCACGAGGGTCTGGTCAAAAAAAGCTTTCTGCCAAATAGGAACAAATATTCACCAAAGTCAAATAGTTTTTTAAAAAACATTATGCAACAGGGTTTAATGTGTTCTAATTTTCCACAATAAAAACAAACAGGACAAATTTTTTTTAAAAACTATTTGACTTTGGTGAATATTTTTTAAAACAAATTCCCAAAGTTTGACACTTGACTTGGACAGAAATTTTTAAAATATTTTGACCAATTTTTTTTAGAATTTTCTTAGTTTACACAAAATTGATTTTATTTTAGTCTTTTGGAATAGGTTTTGGTAGGACAGCAGGTTTTTAAACAACAGATGTGAGGTAGAAGAATTAACAAATTTAATCTTACCTGCAGAATTTAAAGATGTTGCTTCACTGGTATATCCAAGTACAGCTCGATCAGTCAACACTTTTTGCACATTCGAAATATATTAAAAAAACTTTTGAGCCTATATTAAACTTCTTGAGAGCAGTATTAAAAGTATCAAGATCACATTTTAATTTAATTACCCTAATATCAAGAGACTTATTTAATTTGACATTCTCATGCAAATTCTTTTCCATATTAACAATTTTATATTTATAATTTTTGCTTGTTTCAGTCAAATCATTCCTCTATTTTTAAGTAGCAATCAATTTTTTCAGAAAAGATGACTCTTTTATTTTCAATTTACTAACCTCTAATCGAGTTTCAGACAACTCTTGCTTTAGATTTTTTTAAAGCAATTTTATTTTTGTAGCTATTTTCAAATTTAATCTTGTCAACTTGAAACTTTCTTCATACAATTTTTTATATGAATGTTAAAGAGACTCATAAACTTCAGTTTCACAATCAAAACCTTCTTTTTTATTAGTTGACTGACTTTGTGAAATTTCACAGATGGATGTAGAACTACAACAAGTAGATGATGTAATGGTCAAATTTTCTTCCACAAACAATCCATGGTTGACAGCTATCAAAATATCACTCAAAAATATTTTTAATCAAAAAATATTATAATTTTTTAACAAAAAAATATTATAAATTTTTTTAACAAAAAAAACGTTATAATGTTTTTTAATCAAAAAATATTATAATTTTTTTAATAAAAAAATATTATAGTTTTTAAATCAAAAAAATTGAGTGAGCCTGCTCTGATACTAATTGAAAAATAATATTTGAATTATTTTATATGCAACAGAATAGAAATAACATCAATCATTAATTATTTTAAGTCTTGCCAATCTCAAGCAATTGAAAAAAAAATCAATCATGCACAATAAAACACTAATGATCTTTTACGTGAAAAACTTTAATTCTGGTAAAAATTACGAGACTAATCGAAGTCCAGATAATCAAGTACTAAATAATCGAATAGTTACAAGATACAACTTACAGATTTCAATGAAATTCTCAATCCACACGTCTTAAGCTAGTTTGTCGAATCCATGTACACCGTTGTCCACTTGATCACTGTAGCAACGAATTTTTGAAACTTCACAAGTGTTGAATCCTCAATACCAATTGCACCAACATAATCTACCGTCGATAAACTTAGAAATCCATCAATATCAAACACGAATAATCTTTGTAATTTTTAAAACTCGAAAGTCACTTCAAATGTTCTTTTAAGATTTGTATTTTTTGTATTTCAGAAGTGGTAATTCGAGTTTGGGGTATGCACCTTTATATAAACACATAATCTCTGCAGTCTGAGTTTCAATCGAATTGAAACTATCAAGGGGTTGCTCGAGTGAACTCGAGACTGCTCAAACAGTCATGTGGCAAACTACATTCTTCCTTATTTTCTCTTGCACGAACTTGCTTCATTGGCTTATACCTTTGGCTTTAATGTATTGTACTTCAGGCTTTTAATTTGAATATGATTCTAACTAAAGACTCCTAACCCTTTTAAGACTCACAACTAAATTAAGAGACTTAACCAAATCAAACAACTTAAGAATTCTAGGGTTGTTCAACTATAAAAATCCTAACCATGGGAGAAGTTTTATAATTACAAGGAAAACTTGAATTGCCACAAAAATATAAGAATTTTAATTCAAACAAATTAATAATTAAATTCCTAACAATTATAAATACTTGTCAAAAAAATTATTCTTTATTTATTTGTATATGATTGACCTCATTTGAAAATAATAATCTACTCCATTGTAATAAAAGAAATACAATATAAATTTTTTAATTGCTCTTTAATGAGGCTTCATATATATATATATAAAGGTACAAATTTAATACATAATGTATAATTATCGGGGAAACTTTTTTGGCATTAAAATATGTAAAGAGCTAGTTACACGATCGAATATAGATGAGTGTCTCAATCATTGCTTAGTCACAAGTTTATTAAATATAATATTTTTGAAACAGTTGATAACGATATTATTATACAACGATACGAGTGTACAAACAACCTACACCAACACACACCCAATTTATGTGGGCAGGCAAATTAAGTAGAAAAATAAATAAAGTGAATTAATGGGTTGATTACGAGTTATAATTTTTCAAAACACCACAAATTCTATCCAATTTACTTGGAGTATATATTATTTATTATGTTCTTACATACGATGAATTTTAATTCAATATATATATATATATATATATATATTCAAATCTTTTATAATTTATAAAGAATAAATTAAATGATTATGATTTTAATTGTTACTATTATGATTCTTGTTATGTATTGTGAATAATTTTTTTGTTAAGTATAAATATTATTGTTACATATATTTAATTAGGTTATTAATAATTTATTATTATTAGAGTACTGTTATTTTTAGTTAATTTTTTGTTGGACATGTTAAGTATAACTTTTTTTAAAAAAAATGCTATAGATCTTTTTATATTTTAGAAACTAATTTTAAGAAAATAATGCCAAAGTTTTACAACCTTTTAATTCATTAAGATGCCTAAAACATTGGTTAAAATTGCTTAAAAATTTAACCAACCCTTTGGTTTAGACGTTTAATGGGCTACTGGTGTGTTAAAAAAAGCAAAATGCTGGCCATCCCAAATTTTATGACTGAAATAAAATAATCGAACCATTTCCCTAAAGGCAATTGATGTAAAATAATTATAAAATAAAGTGGGTTTAAAGTCGCATCATGTTGTGCTTTATTAAATATTTTATTTTCTTAACAGATTTTTATAATTAAAATCGTTTATTTTATAACTTTTATTAATTTTATTACTCACAAAAAAATTAAGTTCATTGGATATATGTAACTATATTATCTGATTATATTTATTTATCATTATTTTTTGTAAGATTATATTTACGATTCAATTGTTTCTCAACAAATGTGATCTATTCTCATAGCTATCAAGATTTAATTAATTTAATATTTTGTACCAATGATCAGCTTAATAAATATTACATAATAAATAATTTTAATCATAAAAATATACAAAAATACTAAGTCTCCCAAAATAAATAACTAGAATAATTGACCGACAATGATTAAGTGAGCATTCCTTACTCTCGCTGTCTCACACATTGCTTTTTTATATATTTTAAAAGTCAACTCTAAAACATTTTAAGTTTTATTGTATGAATTTGCTTATTGAAAAATTTATACTTTTACAATTTATTCGTCGAGATGTATTAATCAATATTGATGCTAAATATAAAAAGATATAAAATTACAAAAAATAACCTTTTATTATAAGAAGTTCTAATTAACTTAATTTTTTCTTTGACAATAAGTTTAAAGTTAATTTTTTTTGTCGTTTGGCTTAAAGTTAAAAAAATCAAAAAGGATCTCGACAATTTTGTTATTATCTAAAAAAATGAGATATATTTATAAAATTTAATTTAATAAAATTATACTTATTAATATGAAAATTTTATTTTTTTAACAAAAAATGAGAATTATTTCAAAATTTAGTAAGAGAAACTTCTCATACATAGTATGGAAAACTTCTCATACATATATATATATTTTTAATTTTGTCATGATTAGTTTTTAATAAAATAAGTAACTTATGAATGAGAAATTTCTTAATATAATTTTTTGTCATTATGAAATTTTTTCATACATACTATGAAAAACTTTTTATACATGTTTTTTTAAAATTTTTTATTCTTAATTTCAAATGAGATAAATAACTTATTAATGAGAAATTTCTGCATATGATTTTTTTTATGTATGAAAAATTTCTCATACATAATTTTTTCTTAATTTTGTCATTCTTAATTTTAAATCAAATGAGTAACTTATGAAAAAATGTGAACTATTTCAAAATTTAGTGTGAGAAGCTTCTCATATATAGTATGAGAAAATTCTCATATACTCATTTTGTGATATATAAAAAGTTTTCTCCTAACATGTGTGCATGCGTGAGAATATTTTTATGTAGTGATATATGAGAAATTTCTCATAACATATATGCGTATGAAAAACTTCTCATACATTTGATGCATGAGAAGGTGAAAAATATCTAATTTGAACAAAACTTTTTTAAATATTTTTTTACCCTATCAACAAACTTAAAAAAATAATTTAAAAGTTAATAAACTTCTTTTCATTCTTGGCAAATCTTTATTATTTTTTTGATCGAACTAAGTTTTTAAATTTTTTGTTTCTTCATAATAAAACAAATCTAAAAATATAATTATTTTAATTAAAGTTAAAAAAAGTTTACTAAAAATAAAAAAACTCATATAAAAATTTTAAAGTAACTTTTTTTTTTAAAAAATAAGTAACAAAATTAAAAAGTTAATATAATTTTTTTAATTTTGTATTAATCTTTTAATTTTTGAGAGTATGAAAGATTTTTCAGTAAAAAAAAATAAAAGGGATCCAATCCACGTGTCAGGCCATCCCAATCCAAGTATTCCTTCCTTCAGTCAATTTTTTCAGTCAAATCATTTGAGACGCGTAGCAAGATTCACCCGAAATAGTTCAAAATTTATCTCAATTCATTCATAATTTAAAGGGCTTATCAGCC
>JAOTRH010206710.1:0-11045 GCA_034768845.1 Heliamphora exappendiculata | reverse complement strand
ATACACATACATTGCTCATAAAAATTCTCATAAAATAGAAAATTAATTTTATTAAAAATAAAATTAAATACTAAAAATGTAATTTTCAGTATACCAACCCTAACAATCTCCCACTTATACTCAAAACCATGCTGCCATACATCTGACTCCTATGCCCTCTACATAACTATCAAAAGTCTTAGCCGGTAAGCTCTTTGTAAAGGATCTACAAGGTTGTCTCCTGATATTAGCTCTATGTCTGACTGAAAATCAGAGTCTGTGTACCCCAAAGGTACTAGACTGTCTGCCTGGTAAACAAACATATAATTTTTAGTCCTTTTCAGGTACTTGATTATATTATTTACCGCAGTCCAATACTCTTGCTCTGGATTAGACTGATATCTGTAGACACCCCAATTTGACCCCGCCCAATCTTAGGTGAATCCGATGATGAAAACAGTTGGAATGGTGTCTCAGTTCAATCCTCGGGAAGTGATCCAAGCTTGGTATTCGAACCCAGAACTTTCAAACCAAAAATATTTTATCGAACCATCGAAACTTGCTGTCCAAGTAAGGCGACCGCCATGTTCATTGTGGCAACCGCCAATAGAACCTCTTGAAACCCTAGCCAAAAGTGGCGACCGCCACCTTTAACCTGGCGACCACCAACTTGCATTGTGGCGACCGCCAATAGAACCTTGTGGAACCTTTCAAAAACATGGCGACCGCCATGTACAACCGGGTAACCACCGACTCCAAATGGCCTGATGTGTCCCAAAACGTGGTAGCATTTCATTGGTTGATAAACTCTATAAATACCGTACCTCTTGTACATTTTCAAGGATAGAAAATTAGGGAGAGGTTTAGAAAGAGAAGCTCTGTCAAGTTGCCGAGCAATTTTGAGTCCCGATGCCGAAGCTCTGCCGAAATACCGAGACCCGAACCTCCGACATTGAAGCCTTGCTTGGATCACCACCCAAGGATTAAACCATTGAAGCACATTCCCAACTTGAGGATTCCCTGACAAGCTAGATAGCTCGTTTGGATCCCCGATCCTTTTAACGCCATTTTCTCCCTTTTGAAGTGATCGAGTTAAATTCAATCTTATTTTACATATTTCTTTCATTTATCTAGTTAATCTTGTTTTGCTTCATGTAATTTGGTTACCCTCTATACTTCCTTAGTTGTTAATTTTCTCACATTCCACACTAAGCACATTGTCATTCTCATTTTTATTCATTAATTAGTGCCAGCATTCTTTTAGCAATTACAACTTATTATTGTTGTTAATTGTTATAATTAAAGCAATTATATTATATGAATGTAATTATCAATATTATATTCATACCTTCCAATTAAATAGTTGTGCTTATTTCATTTTGTTTCTTTCTTTTATAATTAGTTTAAAGTTCCTCCATTGGTTTTTCTTATTTCATTTTTTCAATGTCCTTTTTTTTAGCATTTATATTTTTGTTCTTTTCCTCGTAGAATAACTTCATTTTTTTTTCCAATATAGTTTTAATTTCTTTTTTTGTCCTATTTTTTTTCTTTAATACTATTGTTCCATTTTATTTTCTTTTAATTTGATGTTCTTTTTCTATCCTTTTCTTTTCTTTTAAAGTTAATGTAGTTTCTTTTGTTAGCATTCTTTTTTTTTCTTCTCTTTTATCACTAGTTTTAAATTTTCTTATAATATTTTATTTTTTTTCTTTTAGTATTAATTTAATTAATATTTCTTTTCTCTTAATGTTAATATTTAGTATAAAGCACCATTTTTTTATAGCTTTATTTTTTTTCGTAATACTTATTTTTCTTTCATGTTATTAAACCAAAAAAATCACCAAAGAGTCTTTTAATAATTGAAATTCATTTGTTCATTTATTTCTTTTATTTTTCTTTTGTTTTGCTTAAAATATAAAATGTGTGAATAGTTAGTTTTGTTTTAGTAGTCTAATAACATTTTCTAACCTTTTTATTTTTAGCATAATTTTTTTTTGTAAACTTTTCCTTTTCTTTAAAATTTTTAAATTCCCTTTTGTTATAAAACCCTTATTTTAAATTTTTTTATTAAGTAAGTTTTCTTTTAATATAGAATTTTCTCTTTTACGCATTATTTATTTCTTTTATTTATTTATCATGTTAATGTTAACTTTATTTTTTTTAATAATGTGCATATTTTAGTTACATTTTTCTTTAAAATAGTTTAACTTGCTTTGTAGGAATTCATGTTTAGATAGTTTTGGTAACTTCTAACATATTTTTTATTATTTTATGCGTACTATGATAGTTCATGATATTTTTTATTATTTTTTTAATATTGCATGTGAGAATGTTCCATATATTCTTTAACTAGAAATTGCATGCCGTACGACTTAAGAATTCACCCATTTATTTGTCCTAATTTGAAGTGCTATGTACATATGTTATGTATTTTTTATATTTAATTTTGGATGTTCTCTCTTTACTTCTATTTTTTTTATTTGCATGCATTTGAGAAATCTTGTTAATGAACCAATGATAATTAGTAGAGGTCAACCTTATGGTTGGGCGAACGGGGTGCCTAACACCTTCCCCGATTCGTACCTTAGCCCCCGAACCCTCTTTCTCTGGTTAAACGTTTTAAATATCAGTAGCCATTTTTGTGTTACTTAGTTTTTCTCAAAACTAAGTGGCGACTCCATTTTCAACAAAAAAGGGTTTTCAAGATTTGGTTTTCAAGGTGTTAAATATATTTTTCAAAAATATCTTTGAATTTTCTTATTTTTAAAACGTTCTCCAAAACAACCCCCAAAATTTCAACACCACAATATTTTCTGGCGACTCTGCTGGAGACTGGTTTACAAAATCAAATAAGAGGGCTAGACTTGAAAATATTATTGGTTCTTAATAAGAATTTCTCAATTTTATTTTCATGCATACGCATTGTTCTTCAAAAACCCCCTGCCTGGTCGACCCGATGCCCTGAACGTTCATCCTTTTTGGGGATTGTTGGGAATACAGGCAACCCTTACTGACTGTACGCTATCATAGGTGCAGTAAAAGAGTTCAGGCTTACTGTTTGACCAAGTCATGCACCACTCTAGGCATGGGAGGTATATACCCGGTTCTATTCAGAAGGTACCTTGTTCGATTGACCAAAACTGGCCTTTTGCATATAATGAACTTAGAACTCTCCATTAGGTGTTGCTAACCCTAGTAGGATTATGTGTTTTCTTCATTGTATATTTTGATTGCATATTGCTAGGATTGTTTGTTTTGGCTTAAGCTAGTTCCTCGTTCAGGTTTGGCCCGAGTTTTCTCTCATCCTTTGTTTAGGTTAGCTTTTTCTTTGGGTTCTTATCCGGGTTTTGTTCTTCATCATGTTTGGTTTTCATGCCATAGTTTTCTTCTCGGGGTCGTGCCTGTATTTTGTTTTCAAGCCTTTAAAGTAGTTTCTCTCTCTTTTCGGTTCTTTCTGGGTTGTTAGTTCCATACCCCCACCTTTTATTTAGGCTCGTTTCCTTTAGATCCTTATTATACCCGCGTGAGCTAGTTTCTTACCGTTATGCTGCCCATTTTTTCTTAGAATTTTAGCTCAAACTGATCCCGTCACGCCCTAAACTCCAGGCCACGTGAAACACCCATAAAATAACCATGCATGATATCCAACCCGAGAATACACTCTCAAAATAAATCATACATGCAGTGTATATAAACGCCAAACGGCAACATTACACGGCGTCAACGCCCATAAAACATGTTATAAGCATCCATATAACAAAATAACAAAAAAGAAAGACTACAGCACTTTCACATCTTCAGCACCTCCAGATCAACTAGCGTGACCGGTACCTGAAAAAAAGCAAAATCCCACACCGTGAGTCAAGCTTAGTAGATTCTAAATAGCATATGTAATATAAGCTAAACATGCTCGATAAATGAAGTGCTATTTTTCGACTCTCTTTCAAGCCATTAAAACAATTTTAAAATAGTTTTAGATCACAACTCACCACAGCCAGAAAACTATTTTCACATGCAAGGGAAAGCGAGGATAAAAATCATTTTTTGACTCATTAGAGCCTTGAAAATGATTCAAGTATTACGACTCCCGCATGCCATTAATACAGTATTTTGACTCCCGTAGGTCGATAATACAGTTTAAGAAAATTGGTCTATCCGTCCCAATATGCAATACATGCAATCCATGAACACGTGCCTCTTCAGGACCTCGTTTCAGCCTTCTGATATCGCACACACACCCACACCCGTGCCTCATTAGGATCTTGTTTCAATCCGTTAGATATCGCACACACACACACCCGTGCCTCATCAGGATCTCGTTTCAATCCGTCAGATATCGCACACGCTGGCTTTCGCAGCCTACCACATACGCCGGCTTTTGCAGCCTACCTCATACACCCCCACACGCACATGTGCATCATCAACTAGGATTTACATCTACTGGACCACAAATGTATCTAAACCATTTCATACACATATGCAAACCTAAACTAGGGTTTAAAGCATATAACCATGTATCAACACGACGTTCCACAAACCACGTCACATGCCCTATAAAATTCTAGGTTTTAAAGCATAAACCACATTACACATAACGATTGATATCACAACCATGTAATCCACTTATGTATTCCGTACATAAATAAATAGTTATAAATATGCGCATAACCATGTATAACAATACATCACGACGCCACCCGCTGAAACAAACTGACATCCACCCACTCGACAACCCACACGACCACCACTAGCCCAAACACTCCCAACACGACCATCACAGGCCCACGACACTCACCCGCACCAACACAAACCCAACAAAAAACCACGCACCTAACCGTGCATCAACAAACTGCATCTACCATGCACGTCACCCACAAGGGCAACACCTAAACACACACCCGAGGCCACAACACGACCCCCGAAACCACCACACAACCATCCAAACCCTAAAAGGAATCCACATGTATTTAAATCAAGTAATTCCTATAAATTAATCAATTGAATACCATAGGACACCAATTAGAAACCAAAACCTAACCATCAACTACCATTAAAAATAGCCCAGAATTCAGTCGACTGGACCCAACCCCCAGTCAACTGAAAAACCCACTAAAAACCACCAAAATACCTCAATGCACTGTCCAGTCGACAGACCCTCGAGGTCCAGTTGATTGAACCTATGAGTTCAGTCGACTGAACCCACCCAGAAACAGATTCTGAGCTACGGGTTCCACCTCCAAACCCTGAATCAAAGCCTCCAAACTCCCGTTCAACACCATCGGACATGCACACGCCTGAGCCTACTACCAAGACCACCACAGAAACACCTGGCACCCGATTTCATCCATGAAATCACTAAAAAATAGGTTTAAAACCCAAAACCCAACATTGAAACAAACATAGATCTACAGTAATCTACCCGTTAAAAACATCCATGTTTACCCATAGCACCCTTATACAGCATTAGGGTCTAGAATCCTACCCCGGTGAGTTAAAAACTCGATGCCTCAAACCACATGCAAAATTGAGCTTCACCAAAATTGATTTCTAACCAAATGGTTGCGTAGTCCATCATGCCAAAAGCAACGATCCGCTGTTGGATCACTAAAAACCGAACCCCGGGCCCCCGAGAACTTAGAGAGAAGACAGAGAGAAAACGAGAAACTTAGGAGTTAAGTTTTGAAAAATATCTTTATGAAAATATCTAACTCCAGATATTTATAGGCCTCCAAAATATTTTTTTTTAAAATTTTTTTGAGAATCACGCCACAACGGCCCACAGCCCCGGGAACCTACCCCGCATGCATATCTAAGCCCGATCATGCATCAAAAGCAATAAAATATTCTCCAAAGAAAACATGTAACGCGCGTCAAAAAAGAAATCGGGTCAGGGTCTCACAGATCCTCTCAGCCTAGTTCTATTTTCGTGGTCAAACCTGTTCAGTTGTTACGCTACTAGTATGAGCCCGACAGCGGCATTGTTTCAGCTTCAGTGATTATCTGCTTGTAGTTTGCTATTTTGGATATCCGAGGTATTTGCAATCTATCATTGAAGTTCTTAATCGGGAAATATTTGATACTGGTTATTCTGCTTTTGGGATCTAGATTTTCTTCGGGTATAGATCATTGAGCTGAGAAGAGCACAGTCGACACGTGTCTGGGCAAGATCAGTGACGGGCATACTTTGTAGGGTACCCGAACAGTCAGTTGAGATGGTAGAGAACGAGATGAATCTGGCAGCCTTGATGAGGGCGATCACTGATATACAGAGAGCCGTAGAGCAGCAGACTCAGGCTCAAGTATAATGTCAGGCACAGATTCGAGAAATTCAGGCCCATATGTCCGTTGTTAATGGACAGCTGGAGCACACAAATGAGAATGTCGAAAAATTTTGGGATGACAATCAGATCCCTGATGGAACCCAAGTTGTTCCACCACCACCATGGAACCCTCGACAGGTGATAGTTGAGGAAGAAAACACTGCTCAGCCCAGAGAGTCTGCGTTGGTTGAGAAGATCAACCGAATGGAGAAGGTCATTAAAAAGACTAAAGGAATCAAAAAATACATGTTAGATGTGGGAGGACTATGTTTGTTCCCATACGCTAAGCTATCGAAAAAGTTCAAAATGCTAGATATGGAGAAGTTCGATGGAATCGGAGATCCCAGAATGCATCTTCGAATGTATGTTGGTACCCTATCGCAAATGGAAATTGATGACCAGTTAAAGGTTCAGCTTTTTCACCGATCTCTTTTTGGAGTAGCCCAGAAGTGGTTTCCCTCCCTCGATGTAACCAAGACTAAAACTTGGGAGGAAATAGCTATAGCATTTATCAATCAGTATAGTTACAATGTCCAACTAGACGTAACTACCCGAGAGCTCAAAATGACTTGACAGGAGAATCGGGAGTCTTTTATTGATTTCCTAACTCGATGAAGGGATAAGACCGCCAAGATGACAAATTAGCCCTCTGAAAAGGAGCAAGTGAGGATAGTAGTAAACAATCTATAACCCCCCTTGAAACGCTATTTGATCACACAACCGCTCTCCACATTCGAGCAGTTGTTTGATGCTGGGGTACAGATTGAAGATTCAATTCAGTATGGGGATATCGAGAAAGCTGAATCGAGCCAAAAACCCAGGAGGACCTTCCCCATAAATAATAAAAACCAGTCTGCTGCCACCAACCTCATGTCTCGTTCAAATGAGGTGAACCTGCTAAACCCATCCTCTATCGCCCAGCAATCCAACAATGGCCAGCAACAAAGGCCGAGGAGGGTCTTCACTCCCTTTAACATTTCTTTATCCACTACATTGAGTCGACTTGTCGAGAAAGGGCTTATCAAGCCATTAGACCCCATGCCCGTTCCTAATCCCCTACCGCCAAGGTTTAATGCTTCTCAATACTGCGCCATCTACCAAGGTCACAGACATTTAACCGATAAGTGCTTAAGACTCTTACATGAGATTCAGAACCTCATCGACAACAAGGTGATCCTGCCACCATCTGCCCCCCCAAAGCCGAATGTCATGACTAACCCACTGCCAAACCATACCAGGCAAGCAGGGGTAAATTACATGTCTCTGAGGGAATCAGAGAACTCGAGTCGATATATCAGTCTAGCATACCTGCCACGTCCTCATGTTTCAGCTACTGAAGATCATGCAGTTTGTTTATTGATTATGACCAAAAATGGCTGGGATGTCATAGAGGAGTGGAATGATAATGACTGGGAAGGATATCAGGTAGTAATTCAAGGGGAGGAGCGCAACGAAGAAGATGATTGGCCTTTGGATTACCCGGCCCGACCATATGGATTTGGCCATGTGCTTGATGGCATCACTCTTTTCTAACTTTTTGAGGAAGAAATATACGTCGACGAGAAGCAGTCCTATTGGCTGGTAAGGGTCGTGCTAAAATTAGACGGGGCCAAGTTGGTCGACTTTTGGGCCAGTCAGGAACAGCAGGTGGACTTTATCGAAGAAGACCTCTAGGAGGAAGTTGATAATACATGGGCTATTGAGGATGATGAGGAGAGAAAATGAAGAATAGCAATTGGTGATTTAGGCAATTTGCGGGCATTCAAAAGCCCTCCTCTTGTGAAGGAGGTACGACAGACCAGCGACACAATAATGGGATTATGGGACCCCGAGGAGGGGATAGAACATCTGACCAGAAGTGGGCGGCATTTCAAGCCAGCCCAGTTGAAAAGGGGGCAACCAAGTGGAAAAGGAAAGGAAAAAGAACATGAAGAAGGGGATGATGCAATGCTAAAGAAGTAAAAGAAGGCGCAAGCTAACATCAGCATTTGGGGGCTACTAATGGCCTCGCATAAACACAGACAAGCTGTGCTAAAGGTTCTAAATAAAGCAAGCGTTCCGATAGAGGCTACTCCGGAGCAACTGATTGGACTTATTTTGCCGATGATAGAACCAAAAAAAAAATTTCTGATAAAGATCTGCCAGCAGAAGGAAGGAATCACAACAAACCACTGCATATTACTGTTAAGTGCCTGGAAAAATGTGTCCCTGTGACTCTTATCGATAACGGGTCTGCATTAAATGTATGTCCGCTCAGAACAGTACTATGTTTAGGACTAAAGACTGAGCATTTCATACCGAGCAATCAAAGAGTCCGGGCTTATGACAACACAAGGAGGAACGTACTAGGACTGGTGTCATTTATGATATCAGTAGGGCACTTGGAAATGTCAGTTGAGTTTCATGTACTTGATGTACCGGCATCTTTCAACTTGTTGTTGGGAAGACCCTGGTTGTATGACCCAAGTGTTCAAGCTGTACCATCAACTCTCAATCAAAAATTGAAGCTAATAAGAAATGGAACAGTTCTAACAATTCACAGAGAAGACAGCATTCATTCCCCTAAAGAAGGAGAGGGCTCAACTCTATTGGAAGTTTAGCATAGTGAAGATGATGTATCGCTTAGTGGTTTCCGATTTGATGAAGCACAGGTTGTCCAAATGCTAATGAATGAGGAGGAAATGTGCATTAACCTGCAGGCTGTAACAATGATGAGGAAGATGTCATTTTTCCCTAGTATGGGATTAGGACGTAAGCAGTAAGGAATCCCCGAACCTGTTCAGGTATTGCCAACTTCTCGCCATTTCAGTCTTGGATATAAATCAACATAGGAAGATTTCAAGGGCCTAAAAAGGGAAAGAGGGTCAATTATTCAGGAACTCTTAATGGGTACTTTGTCAAAGAGGTGGAAGATTTCCCGTACTACGGCTTTCCAGAACCATGGATCGATGAAGAAACCAATGAAAAGTTGCCAGGGCTAGAGATCTTTTTCGGCCATCAGTTGTCTGATACAGAGGAGGAAGTGAAAGGGGAAGAGGAAGAGAAAGAGGAGAAGATTCAAGAAGAAGATTGGGCCGACAAGCTCGATGGAATTGGCATGGGAACATTGTTCAATGAAAAGATGACACAACTGCAAGTAACCGACTCGGACTGCTTTATGATGGGTTTTAGCGCACCAGCAGACTGCACCAGGCTCATCGTCAATGCGGCTGCAAAGGAAGTGAAGAATGTTGGCCTAACAAGGTTTCAATAACCAAATTTTGATGATAACAAACTTATATATCTAATTGTGCAAATTGAGTTTGGTTATAGGAAATATACACTTAGCACAATTCAGGATATACAATGGAAGCCATGAGGCATAAGTTCAAAATCAAGATTATTTGGCGATAAGTTTTTGTGAAACAAATGCAAAAAGAATTGAGACATTCAGACTTGAAGAACATGTTGTAAATTTCTTGTTAGGATCATTGTACATTCTCATTATCTACTGATTATTACTTTGAAACTCATAGAAATCCTAAAAATGGTAAAAGCATTTTTCCAAAACAAATAATGATCTAAATCTTTTTAGAAAATGAAAATCTAGATTTTTAATGGTCTAGTCGACTGAGGCACTATAACCAGTCGACTGAATGGGCTACCAAAAATACATTTTCAAAACGACAACAGTTCAGTCGACCGAACCTTGGAGTTTAGTCGACCGAAGAGGAGTTCAGTCAACCGAGTGAGTCTCTTCAGTCGACCGAACAGGCTTAAATTTAAAATTTCCTAAAAATGGCTAGTTTGACAATTCTATATTTAGCCCAATGGATAGTTGATTTTTGGATCCTATAAACTTGTGCTATGGTTTTTCTCATCCAAAACCTCTCAAACATCTCTTACTCTATTACTTCATTGCTCTTCAATTCTTTAGCTTTTCATACACATTTTGAGATAAAAATCATTTAGTATTCTCATTGAGCTTCATCATTTTATTTTTTGAGGAGTGAGTTTAGAGCTTCATTTGTTGTACTTATTTGCTCATCCAAGGAGCGTTCTTCATACACTCTCATTCTTCTTGTTGATTTGTATTTGAGAAAGGTGTTTTTCAAAATAGGCTAATCCGCCTACAAGGATTTGGTTAACTTGAGAATGGTACATTCCCAAGGGAGGCTACTCCGCCTAGATTAAGGAGAGAGGCTTCTCCGCCTATTGAAGGAGAGGTAGTAAAAATTCTCATTACAGTTGGCTTGAGACAAGGACGTAGGCCGTTGCGCCGAACCTTGTAAAAATCGTGGTGTCATCTTCTTTCTTGCTTTACTTTATATTTTCTTTATCGTACTATTAATTTTTGTTGCACCACTATTTTTGTTCTTGTATTATCATTTCTTAGGATAAGAAAAGTATTGAATCTAGTAATCAAAAAGTTTTAACTTATCTTTATACTCGCACTTTGATTCATCTAATAGAAGGGTTTTGTTTATTTATGCTTTAATCTTTATGCTAGAAGCTAAACTTGCATATTTATATTAGTTGTGTTTTTAAATCAAAAGGAGGATATATTTGAAAATTTTCTTGCAAGCCATATTTGAGCTTTAAGTTTTTCAAAGAAGTTTTAAGTTTTGTTTTCTTCAAACTAAAAGGACATTAAAAATTAGCATCCTTATTTGTGCTTAAGTCTTTTTACTGTTCATTTCAAATATACTTGTGTTTGAATTCTAGAAGTCATATTAAAAACATATTAAACTTGAAAGCTATACTTTA
>JAOTRH010206699.1:0-11045 GCA_034768845.1 Heliamphora exappendiculata | reverse complement strand
CAAGTCCAGATGTCATGTCCTACAATCTCATCCATTTCTCTTGACTCAAAAAACTTGAAATTCTTATACCAGTCCATCAAACATCACAAATATACTTCACAAGAATGGCTAGCAAAATGTCATCCCGTGTACTATAAATCATATGGCCCATAAAGAATGTGTTCCTACTACCTCACCATATCCTTATGATTCAACTTAAATAAACGTCCAACTTTTTATCCAAATTTCATGTCTTGTGTGCTGCAAATACAACCTCAATTAAGATCAAGTGACGACAACCAAAATTCTGTAAGCCTCAAAAATCACAAATTCATAGGTCCATAACTAATGCTCGAGAATTCTCAACAATACTCATAACAACAAAGACGGCCACAATATTTCCATAGTTGCTTAGACGATTATATCTAACTACGTTTACAACTTCTAAAAAGACAAAAACTTACAAGGCCACGTGTCATTTCCGAAGAATCACATCCATTTCTCCTAACTCATGAAACGAGAAATTCTCCTACCAGTTCATCAAAGTGGCCAATATAGTTCATGGAAAAGGCTAGTTAAACGTTATCTCGTATATTATAGGTCATACGACAGAAAAAAATACGCTTTTATTGTCAAACCGAATCGTATTAGTCAAAATTGAATAATTCTACTTTTCGTAATCATTATCCCATCTTCCAATACCTCAAATATAGTATTGTAGAATCACTCCTGCTCGCCATCGACATAGATCACTACTTGAATATTATTGCGCAATTCCAGTCTGCTCCAATAAAAACCTCAAATACGATTAAGTGAGGACATCCCGATTCGATAAGTAGGTTAATAATCACAAGTTGATCAGCCCAGACCTAGTGTTTTCAATAATTCTCAAAAGTATTTGGGACATCAACGATCACCATAAAGTCCACACGGATGAATAGATCAAGATATCAAACTATGTTAACTTTAATAAGAAGAAAATTTACAAGTCCAGATGTCGTGTCCTAACAATATCATCTTTTTTTTTTTACTCAAAAAACTTAAAATTCTTATACCAGTCCATCAAACATAACAAATACACTTCATATGAATGGCTGGAAAAATGTTATCCCGTGTACTATAAATCATACGGCACATAAAGAATGTGTTGTTACTAACTCACCATATCCTAATCAGTCGAAAGTGGATATTTCTTCATAGATCGATAATATTTCAAGGAGATAACAATCACAACTCGACATAATCAAATAGCATTACAAAATCACATTTTGGAATATGATACACAAGTCTAGTGTGCTTCAAACACAACCTCAACTAAGATCAAGAGACGACATCCAATATTCTGTAAGTCTGAAAAATCACAAATTCATTCGTCCACAACTAATGCTTGAGAATTCTCAACAATACTTGGAACAACAAAGACGGCCACAATATTTCCACAGTTTATTAGATGATTATATCTAACTATGTTTACAACTTCCAAAAAGATAAAAATCTACAGGACCACGTGTCATGTCCTAAGAATCACATTCATTTCTCCTAACTCATGAAACCAAAAATGCTCATACCAGTCCATCAAAATGGCAAATATAGATCATGGAAAAGGCTAGTTAAACGTTATCCTGTATATCATATAGGTCAAATGAGACAGAAAGAATATGCTTTTATAGTCTAACCGTATCATACAAGTAGGAATTTAATAAATCTACTTTTCATTTTCAGTATTTCATCTTCCAATACCTCAAATATTGTATTATAGTATCACTCCTGCTCACCATCAACATAGATCGCCACTTAAATATTG
Organism: Heliamphora exappendiculata; assembly: GCA_034768845.1. Lineage (NCBI taxonomy): Eukaryota > Viridiplantae > Streptophyta > Magnoliopsida > Ericales > Sarraceniaceae > Heliamphora > Heliamphora exappendiculata. Next base: position 9,262 of record JAOTRH010206699.1, on the reverse strand, counting down.
TTGTACAATTCCATTATGCTCCAATAAAAACCCCAAATACGATTAAGAGACAGCATCCCGATTCAATAAGTAGGTGAATAATCACAAGTTGATCAGCCCAGACATAATGTATTGAATACTCAAAAATACTCTGTACATGAAAGATGACCATAAAATCTCCGCGGTTGATTGGATCAAGATATCTAACTATGTTAACAATTTCAAGTCCAACAAACATAGTAAATACACTTCATACTAAAGGCCGACAAAATGTTATCTCATTTACAATAAATCAAATGGCCCATAAAGAATATCTTCCCACTACCTCACCATATCCTATTGATTCAACTGAAATAAACAGCCAACTTTTTATACAAATTTCATTTCTAATACCTCGAACACTGCATTACAGTATCATTAAATCTCACCTCCATTATAAATCACTACTTGAATATCGTTGTTGAATTCTTCCAATTATGTACACATGTCATCATAAACCTCGAATTAATCCATTAGAGAAAGTTCCGTTGACCACCAAGAGAATAACAATCAAACTTTCCAATATTCTAGAAGTCTCAAAAATCACAAATTCATCGGTCCATAACTAATGCTCAAGAATTCTCAACAATACTTTGAACAACAAAGACAGCCACAATATTCCCACAATTGATTGGATCATTATATCTAACTTTGTTTACAACTTCCATAAAGATACAAATCTAAAAGGCCGCGTGTCATGTCCCAAGAATCTCGTCCATTTCGCCTAACTCATCAAACCAGAAATCCTCATACCAGTTCATAAAAAGTGGATAATATAGTTCAAGTACGAGGCTAGTTAAACGTTATCCCGTATATTATTGGTCAAACAACACAAACAAAACACGCTTTTATAGTCTTACCGTATCGTCCTACTTAGAATTGAATAAATCAACTTTTCATTATCAGTATTTCATCTTCCAATACCTCAAATATTGTATTCTAGTATCACTCCGGCTCACCATCGACATAAATCACTACTTGAAAATTGTTATGCAATTCCAGTCTACCCTAATAAAAACCTCAAATACGATCAAGACACAACATCCCAATTCAATAAGTAAAAAATCACAAGTTGATATGCCCAGACCTAATGTTTTCAAGAATTCCCAAAAGTACCAGGAACATCAAAGATCACCATAAAATCTACGCGAATGAAAAGATCAAGAAATATCAAACCATGTTAACTACTTTAACAAGAAGAAAATCGACAAGTCCAAATGTCATGTCCTACAATCTAATCCATTTCTCTTGACTCATAAAACTTGAAATTCTTATACCAGTCCAACAAAACATGACAAATATACTTCATACGAAAGGCTAGATGAATGTCATCCCGGGTACTATAAATCAAATGGCACATCAAGAATGTGTTGTTGCTACCTCACCAAATACTAATGATTCGTCTTAAATAAACATCCAACACTTCATCCAAATTTCATTTCTAAAACCTCAAACACGGAATTACAGTATCATGAAATCTCACCACCACTATAAAGCACTACATGAATATCGATGTTCAATTCGTCCAATTATGTACACATATCGCCACAAACCTCGAATTAATCCGTTACAGAAGGATCAGTAGGCCACCAAGAGAATACCAATCAAACAATCCAAAATAAGAATTTTCAATCCAATGCGTTTTCCGAGCTATATTCTCAACTCGTATTCATTCTAAAGTGGATATTTCTTCATACATCGATAATATTCAAAAGAGATAACAATCACTACCCGACATAATCAAAGAGCAAAACAAATTCCAATTATGTAGACATATCGCCATAAACCTCGAATTAATCCGTTAGAGATGGTTCTGTTGGCCACCAAGAGAATACCAATCAAACTTTCCAAAATAAGAATTTTCCATCCAATGCGTCTTCCGAGCTATATTCTCAACTCGTAATCATTCGAAAGTGGATATTTCTTCATAGATCGATAATATTCAAAGGAGATAACAATCACTACTCGACATAATCAAAGAGCAATACAAAATCACATGTTGTCATATGATACACAAGTCTAGTGTACTTCAAACACAACCTCAATTAAGATCAAGAGACGACAACCAAAATTCTGTAAGCCTCAAAAATCACAAATTCATAGGTCCATAACTAATGCTCAAGAATTCTCAATAATACTCAGAACAACAAAGACGGCCACAATATTTCCACAGTTGATTGGATGATTATATCTAACTATGTTTACAACTTCCCGAAAGATAAAAACCTACAAGGCCACGTGTCATGTCCTAAGAATCACATCCATTTCTCCTAAATCAAGAAACCAGAAATCCTCATACAAGTCCATCAAAGTGGAAAATATAGTTCATGGAAAAGGCTAGTTAAACGTTATCTCGTAAATTATAGGTCATACGACACAAAAAGAATACGCTTTTATAGTCAAACCCTATCGTACTAGAAAGAATTGAATAAATCTACGTTTCATTATCATTATTTCGTCTTCCAATACATCAAATATTGAATTATAGCATAACTCCAGCTTGCCATTGACATAGATTACAACTTGAATATTGTGGTCCAATTCTGGTATGCTCCAATAAAAACCTCAAATACAATCAAAAGACGACATCCCGATTCAATAAGTAGGTTAATAATCATAAGTTCATCAACCCAAACCTAATGTTTACAAGAATTCACAAAAGTACATGGGTCCTCAACAATCACCATAAAATCTGCGCGGATGAATAGATCAACATAGTTCATAACAAGAAAATCTACAAGTCCAGATGTCGTGTACTAACAATCTCATCCATTTCTCTTGACTCATAAAACTTGAAATTCTTATGCCAGTCCAACAAAACATGACAAATATACTTCATACGAAAGGCTAGCAAAATGTCATCATGTGTACTATAAATCATATGGCACATAAAGAATGTGTTGTTGCTACATCACCATATCCTAATGATTCGACTTAAATAAACATCCTAACACTTTATCCAGATTTCATTTCTAATACCTCAAACACGGAATTACAGTATCGTGAAATCTCACCACCACTATAAAGCACAACTTGAATATCGATGTTCAATTTTTCTGATTATGTAGACATATCGCCATAAACCTCGAATTAATCCGTTAGAGAACGTTTTGTTGGCCACCAAGAGAATACCAATCAAACTTTCCAAAATAAGAATTTTCCATCCAATGAGTCTTCCGAGCTATATTCTCAACTCATAATCATTCAAAAATGGATATTTCTTCATAGATCGATAATATTCAAAGGAGATAACAATCACAACTAGACATAATCAACAAGCAATACAAAATCACATGTTGGCATATGATACACACGTCTAGTGTGCTTCAAACACAACCTCAATTAAGATTAGAAGACGACAACCAAAATTCTGCAAGCCTCAAAAATCACAAATTCATAGGTCCATAACTAATGCTCGAGAATTCTCAACAATACTCAGAACAACAAAGACGGCCACAATATTTCCACAGTTGATTGGATGATTATATCTAACTACGTATACAACTTCCAAAAAGATAAAAACCTACAAGGGGACATGTCATGTCCTAAGAATCACATCCATTTCTCCCAACTCATGAAACCAGATATCCTCATACCAATCCATCAAAGTGGAAAATATAGTTCATGGAAAAGGCTAGTTAAACGTTATCTCGTACATTATAGGTCATACGACACAAAAAGAATACGCTTTTATAGTCAACTCACATTGTACTAGATAGAATTGAACAAATCTAATTTTCATTATCATTATTTCATCTTCAATTCTTCAAATATTGTATTATAGTATCACTCCTGCTCGCCATCGACATAGACAACAACTTGAATATTGTTGTGCAATTCCAGTCTGCTCCAACAAAAACCTCAAATACGATCAAGAGACGACATCCCGATTCAATAAGTAGGTGAATAATCACAAGTTGATCAGCCCAGACCTAATGTTTCCAAGAATTCTCAAAAGTACTTGGTACATCAAATATCACCGTAAAATCTCCGTTGTTGAATAGATCAAGATGTCGAACAATGTTAACTTTCAAGCCCAACAAATATAGTACATATACTTCATACGAAAGGCAGACAAAATGTTATCTCATTTACTATAAATTATATGGCCCATAAAGAATGTTTTATCTCATTTCTAATACCTCGAACACTGAATTACAGTATCATGAAATCTCACCACCATTACAAATCACTACTTGAATATCGATGTTAACTGTAATAAGAAGAAAATCTACAAGTCCAGATGTCGTGTCCTAACAATCTCATCAATTTCTCAACTCAAAAAACTTGAAATTCTTATACCAGTCCATCAAACATGACAAATATACTTCATACGAATGGCTGGCAAAATGTCATCCCGTGTGCTATAAATCATATGGCACATAAAGAATGTGTTGCTACTAACGCACCATATCTAGATGATTCGACATAAATAAACATCCAACTCTTTGTCCAAATTTCATTTCTAATACCTCAAACACTGAATTACAGTATCATTAAATCTCACCACCACTATAAATCACTACTTGAATATTGATCTTCAATTCCTCCAATTATGTACACATTTCGCCATAAACCTCGAATTAATCCATTAGAGAAGGTTCTGTTGACCACCAAGAGAATACCAATCAAACTTTCCAAAATAAGAATTTTCCATCCAATACATCTTCCAAGCTATATTCTCAACTCGTAATCAGTCGAAAGTGGATATTTCTTCATAGATCGATAATATTCCAAGGAGATAACAATCACAACTCGACATAATCAAATAGCATTATAAAATCACATGTTGGAATATGATAGACAAGTTTAGTGTGCTTCAAGCACAACCACAATTAAGATCAAGAGACGACATCCAATATTCTATAAGTCTCAAAAATCACAAATTCATTGGTCCATAATTAATGCTTGAGAATTCTCAACAAAACTTAGAACAACAAAGACGACCAAAATATTTCCACAGTTGATTGGTTGATTATATCTAACTAAGCTTACAACTTCCAAAAAGATAAAAATCAACAGGGCCACGTGTCATGTCCTAAGAATCACATTCATTTCTCTTAACTCATGAAACTAGAAATCCACATACCAGTCCATCAAAATGGCAAATATAGATCATGGAAAAGGATAGTTAAACGATATCCTGTATGTTACATACGTCATATGACACAGAAAGTATACGCTTTTATAGTTTAACCGTATCATACTAATTAGAATTGAATAAATCTACTTTTTATGATCAGTATTTCATCTTCCAATACATCAAATATTGTATTACAGTATCACTCCTGCTCACCATCAACATAGATCACTACTTGAATATTGTTGTGCAATTCCAGTCTGCTCTAATGAAAACCTCAAATACGATCAAGAGACGACATCCCGATTCAATAAGTAGGTGAATAATCACAAGTTGATCAGCCCAGATCTAATGTTTTCAAGAATACACAATGGTACTCGGTACATCAAAGATCACCATAAAATCTCTGCGGTTGAATAAATCATGATATCTAACTATGTTAACAATTTTCAGGCCCAACAAATATAGTAAATACACTTTAAACAAAAGGCTGACAAAATGTTATCTCATGTACTATAAATCATATGGCCCATAAAGAATGTGTTCCTAATACCTCACCATATCCTAATGATTCAACTTAAATAAACATCCAACTTTTATCCAAATTTCATTTCTAATACCTCGAACACTGAATTACAGTATCATGAAATCTCACCACCATTATAAATCACTATTTGAATATCAATGTTCAGTTCTTCCAATTATGTACACATGTCGTCATAAACCTCGAATTAATCCATCAGAGAAGGTTCTGTTGGCCACCAAGAGAATACCAATCAAACTTTTTAATATTCCATAAGTCTCAAAAATCACAAATTCATCGGTCCATAACTAATGCTCGAGAGTTCTCAACAATACTTAGAATCACAAAGACGACCACAATATTCCCATGGTTGATTGGATCATTATATCTAACTTTGTTTACAACTTCCAAAAAGATAAAAATCTAAAAGGCCACGTGTCATATCCTAAGAATCTCATCCATTTCTTCTAACTCATCAAACCAGAAATCCACATACCAGTCCATCAAAAGTGGCAAATATAGTTTATGTACGAGGCTAGTTAAACGTTATCCCATATATTATTGGTCATACGACACAAAAAGAACACGCTTTTATAGTCTAACCGTATCGTACCAGCTAGAATTTAATAAATCTACTTTTCATTATCATTATTTCATCTTCCAATACCTCAAATATCGTATTATAGTATCACTCCTGCTCACCATCGACATAAATCGCTACTTCAATATTGTTGTGCAATTCCAGTCTGCACTAATAGAAACCTCAAATACGATCAAGAGACGACATCCTGATTCAATAAGTTAATAATCACAAGTTGATCTGCCCAAACCTAATGTTTTCAAGAATTCTCTAAAGTACTTGGAACATCAAAGATCACCATAAAATCTACGCGGTTGAATCGATCAAGAAATATCTAACCATGTTAACAACTTTAATAGGAGGAAAATTGACAGGTCCAGATGTCATGTCCAACAATCTCATCCATTTCTCTTGACTCATAAAACTTGAAATTCTTATACCACTCCAACAAAACATAACAAATATACTTCATACAAAAGGCTAGCAAAATGTCATCCTGTGTACTATAAATCATATGGCACATAAAAAATGTGTTGTTACTACCTCGCCATATCCTAATGATTAGATTTAAATAAACATCCAACACTTTATCCAAATTTCATTTCTAATACCTCAAACACTGAATTACAGTATCATTAAATCTCATCACCACTATAAACCACTACTTGAATATCGATGTTCAATTCTTCCAATTATGTACGCATCGCCATAAACCTCGAATTAATCCATTAGAGAAGATTCTGTTGGCCACCAAGAGAATACCAATCAAACTTTCCAAAATAAGAATTTTCCATTCAATGCGTCTTCCGATCTATATTCTCAACTCGTAATCCGTCGAAAGTGAATATTACTTCATAGATCGATAATATTCAAAGGAGATAGCAATCACTACTCGACATAATCAAAGAGCAATACAAAATCACATGTTGGCATATGATACACAAGTGTAGTGTGCTTCACACACAACCTCAATTAAGACCAAGAGACGACAACCAAAATTCTATAAGCCTCAAAAATCCAAAATTCATAGGTCCATAACTAATGCTTCAGAATTCTCAACAATACTCAAAACAACAAAGATGGCCACAATATTTCCACAGTTGATTGGATGATTATTTCTAACTATGTATACAACTTCCAAAAAGATAAAAATCTACATGGCCATGTGTCATGTCCTAAGAATCACATCCATTTCTCCTAACTCATGAAACCAGAAATCCTCATACCAGTCCATCAAAGTGGAAAATATAGATCATGGAAAAGGCTAGTTAAACGTTATCCTGTATATTGTAGGTCATACGACATAAAAAGAATACACTTTTATTGTCTAACCGTATCGTACTAGTTAGAATTAAATAAATCTACTTTTCATTATCAGTCTTTCATCTTCCAATACCTCAAACATTGTATTACAGTATCACTCATGCTCACCATCAATATAAATCACTACTTGAATATTATTGTGCAATTCCAGTCTGCTCCAATAAAAACCTCAAATACGATCAAGAGATGACATCCCGATTCAATAAGTAAGTGAATAATCAAAAGTTGATCAGCTCAGACCTAATGTTTTCAAGAATACTCAAAAGTACTCGGTACATCAAATATCACCATAAAATCTCCGCGGTTGAGTAGATCAAGATATCTAACTATGTTAACAACTTTCAATAATAAGAAAATCTATAAGTCCCGATGTCATATCCTAACAATCTCATTCATTTCTCTTGACTCATAAAATTTAAAAACTTATACCAATCCATCAAACATGGCAAATATACTTCATATGAAACGCTGACAAAATGTCATCTCGTGTACTATAAATTATATGGCACATAAAGAATGTGTTGCTACTACCTCAGCATATCGTAATGATTCGACAGAAATAAACATCCAACTCTTTATCCAAATTTCATTTTCTAATACCACAAACACCAAATTACAGTATCATGAAATCTCACCACCGCTATAAATCACTACGTGAATATCAATGTTCAATTCTTCCAATTATGTACACATATCGCCATAAACCTAGAATTAGTCCATTAGAAAAGGTATTGTTGCCGACCAAGAGAATACCAATAAAGCTTTCCAAAATAAGAATTTTCCATCCAATGCGTCTTCCGAGCTATATTCTCAACTCCTAATCAGTCGAAAGTGGATATTTCCTTATAGATCGATAATAATCCATGGAGATAACAATCACAACTCGACATAATCAAAGGGCAATACAAAATCACATGGTGGGATATGATACACAAGTCTAGTATGCTTCAAAAACAACCTCAATTAAGATTAAGAGACAACATCCAATATTCTATAAGTCAAAAATGAAACTCATCTGTCCAAAACTAACGCTCGAGAATTCTAGTGTAAACTCATCTCATTGGACGTTATTGAATTTAGGTTCATTAATTTTAGTGTAAAATATTTTTTTAACAAAATAATTTATTGAGTGCTGCTACTACTACCGAATTTTTTTACCGAAAACAACCTCCCATGGCGGAAATTCATCCCAACCACCCGACCAACCCACGCAATCGCTTATGCTCCCAAGCCAAATCCTTCTTCAGCCTTCGGCAAACCGTTCCTCTCCCTCCCCCTTCCCAACCTCTCTCTCTCACCGACTACACGCTCTCTCTCCTCTACCACTCCTTCACCGCCACCGCTTCGCCGCCGAATACCACCGCTTTCATCATCGACTCCACCACCAGCATCGGCCTCACCTACTCCGACTTCCTTCGCCGAACCAAATCCCTTTCCATCTCTTTCCAAAACTCACTCCCCGCTTTGTCGAAAACTAACGTTGCCTTCATCATCACGCCGACGTCTATTCAAATTTCGATCATATACTTCTCTCTCATGTCGATCGGTGTCACCATATCTCCGGCCAACCCCCTCGCGTCGGCGTCAGAGATATCGCGCATGGTTCGAGTCAGCAAACCGATGATCGCCTTCGCTACCTCATCAACTGCACCAGTGAGAACATTCTCAGAGTTGTTGACACTGAGAATGTTCTCAGAGTTATTAACACTGAGAATGTTCTCAGTGTTTTTCCACAGTG
>JAOTRH010206678.1:0-11046 GCA_034768845.1 Heliamphora exappendiculata | reverse complement strand
TGAACTTACAGGTCCATCTTCAACTAATCTATTTATTTTTTTAGATTTATATGATCTAGGCATAAGTGCCAAAGATAAATTTGGTTCATTTTAGAATATTCCTTTCGTTTAAATGGTAAATTAAAAGTATTATTTAATTCATTTAGTTGCAGTGTAGGAGAGATAGAAGTTATAACATATAGATCATTCACCAATGTACCAGGACAAATAAAACGTCCATTATCCTTAATAACTACAGAGTTATTAAAATAAATAGAGTATTTATCCTTAACCAATCTAGAAATTAAAATTAAATTCCTTCTTATGGAAGGTACATAAAGACAATCTTTTAAAATTAAAATTATATCTCTACTAAAACTAAAAGTAATATCTCCCATTACTACTGCAGCCACCCTTGTATTATTGCCCATGTGTAGCTATAGCTCCCCATCACTGAGTTTTCTAGCTTCCTAGAACTCCCGCAAAAAATTGCAGACATGATTCGTGGCTCTCATATCTACATACTAGGTACTGGTAAATAATACTGCTAAATATATTTTAACAACTAGTGAACAAAAATTACCTTAGTTGATCTATTTGTTGAGATACACTGGACATTGCTTCTTCCAGTGCTTTGTCGGATTATAGTAAAAACACTTGCCTTTCAGCTTTTTCACACTAGCTTTAGGCTCATTAGCTGCCTTTGAACCTGTGCCTCCCTATTTCTGAACTTTTTTCTCCTTCTTACCTTTCATCTTAGAGAAAGAACCTTTTCAGCAACAAATATATTTTTGGACTTCCTAAGAACACCTTTAGTTACTTGAAGGTCTTTAAGTAGTTCTGTTAGGGAACCATTGAGTTTATTCGTTGTATAGTTCAGGTAGAATTGTTTAACACTATCAAATAGCAACTGAAGTATGATATCGATCTATGTTTCTCCGTCAATCTCAACTCCAAGGATATTCATTTCATTTAGAAGACTAATCATCTTCAGAACATGATCCATAACTAGGGTGTCTTCAGCTATATTTGTGTTCATCAGTGATTTCATGGCCACCTTTCTAGCCGCATAATTTTGATCCCTAAACATCTCTTTGAGATTTATAATCATGTTATAGGTATTGGGCATAAAATCATGCTGATACTACAATACATTTGATATGAATGTTAAAATATAACAACGAGCAATCTAATCAGTCTTCTACCATTTTTTATTAGCTCGGGCTTCATCATCGGTTGCCCCTTCATCAGGTTTAGGTGGACAAATCTCGGTGAGTATTAACTTATAGTCCTCAATAGTTAATATAATATTCATATTCTTTTTTCAGACAATATAATTTGGATCCAAAGTTTATTTTCTTTGAGTATAGTCACGAGAGGAATGAAAGAAATTTTATCCTGTGAATCTCATAATTAAAAAAAATATAATAATGATGAGCAAAATTTTGAATTTATTTTAAAATTGGTTCCCTTTACCACTTTTTTTAAAAAAATCTCACTAGCAGCCCAGTACACCGTAAATAGCATATCTCAACAAAAATGTTGTCTACTATTCAGCATTTGTCCAGAGAGACCAATTCCTATTAATTTTACTATCTAGGCAGCATATTGTGCCAAATAAAATTAAATAAATGAGTAACTTTGGTCTTATAAATAATAACAGTGATGCAGATGGAGAAGATACTATTATTTATAGTTAAGTGTAAATCATCACTTAATTCCGAATCAATCGCTTCGCAATGGACCATTCATATGGAGAAGTGATTCACACTAACAATTATTTAGAATTATTTATAAAATAAGTTCGTACCGGTGATACGTAACTAATTTTGTCTGATGGGGAGGAAGACACTTAAAGCCAACATAAAAAATTAATTACATCACCTACAAACTAGCGATGGAGACCGTTGGATTTATCTGTGAATAAATTCTCTTACCCACTTAGTTTTTAAAATTCTGTTTAATTTTAATAAATTTTTAATTTTTGAAAAAAACACACATTGTAAAAGATTTTAATTTTTAACCATCTTTACGTGTTATATATGTAACAAATAAAATTATTTAAATTCTACTTATTTTATGAAAGATATTAATTTTAAATAAAAGCATAAGAATTTAATTTTGTTTCTCTGTTACATATATTAAAACTATTTTTAAAAAAACTTATTTAAATTAAACATTTAATAAATTTAAAATTCAAAATTAACTAGTACGTTTTTCAAGATACAAGATTTTTAAATCCATGTTAAACGTGTTTTTTAATAACAAAATAAAATTCTCAAATTTTAAAAAAAAATCTATTTTAAAAAAAATTATTTTATTTGTTCGTTACAAAAATAATAATTTCGAATAATGAATAAATTAAATTGAACAAAAATAGAAATCAAAATTAAATCATGCACACATTTAAATAAAAAATGCATATATCCCTGCTTTTATGGTACTAAAACTCTTTAAGGCAAATAGTTTATGTTCATCTATGCAACCTTGCAGTCTTGTCAAAATCATAACTTTGCAGCAATAGTAAACCTATTGTCATTAGAACCCTTGTGACACGCAGTCATGCAAGCCACCCCCGTCGCTTGCGCCGCCACCGCTGCGCCACCGCGCTGCTGCCACCACCTGCATCGCACCTTGCGCGCACCACCACCACCCCAGCCACGCGGCTACACTGCCCCACGTCGTGCGCTGCTTGCTGCCATCGTGCCTTGCTTGTGCTCTTTGACCTTCGTTCTTCGTTCTTCGAATTGATAAACAAAAACATTTGATTTTGTGCCTTCGAAAAGTTCACAATCAAGTATAGAGGAAGAAGATTATAACAATCCTATGCCTTCAAATAATTTACAATCAACTACCATGGTCAAACTTCGTGAAAAACCATAATCGAATAAAATAATAATTATAAAACCATGCAATCAAACATGTAAAATATGACCACTAAAGCCGAGATTATATTGTTTGCAAAATAAAGTTAGTACATATCCAAATCTATTTGAACCCTGATTTAATTTATATACATAATCAAATACCACTCTGATACCAATTGTTTGGCCCAAAAATCAAGATCCTTAGATAATGTATACGAATCAAGTCAAAGAAAATTCCGAACGAACAGGTGTTAAAATAGGGTCCAGATTAAAATTTTTTGATATTGAATAATCTAAAACATAAACCTAATATGACTCCCAAAGTTAGAATGCAATCATATCTGCAAAATTTGTCTAGTTTGATTTCATTTTCTACAACAAACTTTAGTCTATAAACTAACGTGGTTTTTGCCTGGTAATTTAATCTCTAATCAAGCCTCATATTGTATTCCTGTGTGTTAAGAACATGATTGAAGCGTGAGCTTCGTTCTTCGTGTTCTTCAAACCCTTAGCTGACTAGACTTAGGATTTCAAAACATGAAAATCCTAGGCTTGAAGACAGATTTAGTGAATATGGTGCATAGGGTTTAAAACTGCACTTTTATAGGCTATAGTAGGGACCTATAGAGTAAATAAGATATTGGCTCCTAATGTAATTATGAAATTCTACCTTAACCCAGAAGTAATTTCATAAATACAGAAATTATAATTCATTCAACTAAAAAATTATAATTGCACTCCCAGTTTTATTCTCAAAATAGAATTATTCGAGTTTCTATTACTAAATACTTATTTATTCTCTTTCACATTAAGATTACAGATACCCGTCGATTAAATTAAAATACTGATATTTTTATTTAATTGGATTTTTTGAAAAATTCTTAAGATCTTTCGCTTTGTTGGGGCAAACTACCATGATTCTAAGATTATATCTATCATTTTAGTAAAAACTAATCTAGATGGACAAAAATAAAATCCGGTAATATTTCCAAAGTTAATTTTAGGATTAGACATTTTGAAATCAGGTTGGATTAATTTCGGTTGCTGCAACAATTTTAAGTCAACAAACTGTCGCAATTTTTTACTCCTAATTAAATTTTCTACACAATTCTTTTGCTGTATTCCTAAATGTTAGAACTCGATAGTAGTCTATGCAACATTTTTCGTGCTCTTCAAAAACCTTTGTTAACTCGACATAGGTTTCAAAGGTGTGGAAACCCTAGCCACCAAGTTAACTAACGAATAATTATTAATTGTGACGTCAGGTTTTATAACAGCATATATACAGGCTACAGCAGGGATCTATAGAGTAAATAAGACGTGGGTGCATAATGTAATTATGAAATTCTATCTCAACCCAAAAGTAATTTCATAAAAGTATAAATTATAATTCACTCTACTACAAAATTATAATTGTACTCACAACTTTATTCTCAAAACTGTAGTATTTGAGCTCCTATTATTAAATACTTATTTATTCTCCCCACGTGAAAATTGCAGATACCCACCAATTAAATTAAATTACTAATAATTATATTTAATCGGCTTCTTTGGCTTCTTTAAAAATTCCTTAAGACCTTCTCCTTAACTTATTTGACTGCCGGATTATAAAATTTACCTATAAGGTTTGGCGCGATCAAAACTTATAAGCTTCCTTTATGAGGTATCATCAATCCCGATATTTTGGGATGTGAATTCCGTCAATAATTAATATCTACCATGTAATTAATATTATTATCCAACTCACCGAGATTATTGACCCGTAAAAGATTGCACCCTCTAATGAATCAAAATAACAAATATTAAATATATATGAATAATAATTATCTCAGAATTAAAAGCAGAAGCACTCATAATAACCATAGGGCGTAAATTAATTTATATAGTCAATAAAAAATTAATTACCCCAACTTGGTCATGTTCATTACACATAAAGTGTATTAGCATAATGAATCGGAACTAGGACTGTGCAATAACTTGCCCAACCCGCCCGCACTACACCAACCCACTAAGATTGTTTAAAAATATCCTAGCAAGTTGGGCAGGTTATGCCAAATATAGGTGGGTCGATTATGAATAGCGGGTTGACATATACCACCCGCCTAATAACCAAACCCTGCCTGCGCCTGCCTATAACATATCATTACTTTTTTTTGGGTAATTTACTGCTAATTTGGGGCATTTGCCTTAACTTTTGTTTTCCCTCAAGCCATTTCGTAAAAATGGCTACAATAATTTGATTTGGCTTGGTTAATGAATTTAAAATTGTTGAATTTTTAAACTGTTTGCGAGGTGAAGAAATGGAATCAGTGAGTGTACACCACACCCTTGAATCTGGATTGGATTGCTTGCACTGAATTTTATTGGGTGGCCAACTTAGAACACAGAAGTAGAAGTAGTGCATTCCTTAACAATATTACATAGTACTAATATATGATTCTTGAAACTAAAAGGAAAAAAAGTAGAATCAACATAAAAAAGAATACAACATAAAGTATTTATTTAATTTTTAAACCGCCAAACCATTCAATCCGCCACTACAAAACTGCCAAAAAAAGCATTTAATTTGCAAATTTTTTAAAGTGGGTGGTTCAGCGGTGGGTTGAGATTTTTCATATCAACATAAATGGTTTGGTTGATGAAATTGCATTCAATTCGCACCGCGCTAACCCATGCATACCCCTAGTCAGAACAATTGTCGAAACAATTACCATTCTCTATAATCAAGACAGATCTACTAAAATATTGTACTACAGTCGTACTAGTAGTTTTTTAAATTCCATCTTAGACTATAAATAAAAAACTTATATTATATAATAATCGATAATTTGATCTTTTGTGTGTAAACCGAACTTTACACACTCGATTGAATATTACATAGAATAAAAGGTACTCATGCATAATATTAAATAAATAATAAAACGCATATATTGCTCCTTAAAATTCTCATAAAATAGAAAAGCTAATTTTATTAGAAAATAAAATTAAATACTAAACCAAAACTATGGCTTTTAGTATAAAACCCTAACATGCTTAATTTATTCGACATGCCAAATTATAAAATCCACTTATAAGGTTTGACACGGTTAAAGCTTATAAACTTTTTCAAGTGGGTATCATTAGTCTCGATCACGAAACGTACATTTCGTCAATAATTAATACCCATTATATAATTAAGGTTGTTATCCAACCAACTAAAATTATTGACATGTAAAAGATCGCACCCTCTAATGAATCAAAATAATAAATATTAAATATACGTGTATAATTATTATTTAAAGAGTAGAAGTATAAACACTCATATTAACCATGAGGTGTAAATTAATTTATATAGTAAGTATAAAATTAATTATCCTAACACGGTTCTATTCTATACAAATAAAGTGTACTAACATAATGAGTCGGAACAATTGTAAAAATAATTATTATTCTCCGTAATCAAGACAGATCTATTAAAATATTGTACTACAGCTGTACCAATGATGTGTTCAATTTTATCTAAAATTGTGAACTAAAAATTTATATTTTACAATAACCGATAATCTGGTCTTCTGTGTGTAAACCAAACTCTACATACCAGATTAAATAATATGTAGAATAAAAGACACCAATGCACAATATTAAATAAATAATAAAACGTATACATTTACTCATAAAGATTCTCATAAAATAAAAAAATAATTTTTATTAATAAATAAAATAAAATACCAAAATTTTAAAATATGATTTTTAGTAGACAACCTTAACAGTGGGTTCACAGGAAAGGGTGGAGCAATAAGGATTAGTAATGGGGCTATGGTTACCATGAGAGGATAAATGGTGAGAAATCTCTACAAAGTGATTGGGAACATGTTGCTATGTGGAGTTGCCACTACCATACAAGTAAAATCTAGCAGAGAAAGCTCAAGATTCAAAAATTCAAGGCTTGGTCAGACAGACAAACATAGTAAAGCAATTCTTCTTATGAAGAAAGCAGCAGACGAGGTGGAGCGTGATCAAAAAGTTCACCTAGAAAATCGAGTGATGGTTGTTCAAGTCAATAGCAACAGAAACAGTCAAGTGGAGAACTTTCGTCTTAAAAAATTGCTAGAGGTAGCATAAGCGTAGTTTAGGAATAAGTAACAGTGTTTGAGAAGGTAAAGTTTTCACAGAAGACTAAGAGGTTGGAGTTTGGAAGATTGTTCAAGATTGAGAAGACAATAATTGTAAGAGGGTCAAATTCAAGTGTGACTTGGATTTGGTTTAAATCTATTCAGGTTGAAGATCAAAGAGGGTAGAGCACCCATACTCGTGAAAGAGGTGTAGGTCAAGATGGCAGACAAATCTTTAAAAGATGGTTCAGAAATTCGAACCAATATGGAGATTATTGGGATTATTTCACGAATTTTGGTATCTAAGGTCGATAGAATAGCCGAATATAGACTAGAATGTTGAAAGGGATGAAAATAATCTCAGGACCTCTGTAGAGAGCAAAAAAATCGATGAGGGCTTTTGATCGATCCTACGGTCTGGGGCGCAACAGCAATTTTGTTCGGCGGCTAGGGTTTTGTTTTTAGCTTATGTTATTTCATTTATTAGAGTTTTATATTCTATAGAAACTTAAGAACGATCCTAGAGTGATTATAAAGCATCTAATACTTTGCAAGATTCAGTTTAGAGGCTAGAGAAAGTATAGAAATACAATAAGAGGCTCATTTTAAAGCCATAGAGATTGTGAGGATGAGAGAATGACTTGTAATCTTTGATTTGGTTTATAGTGGATTGATTTTTTCTCTCCCATAGAAGTAGACAGTCGGTCAAGCCACGCATATTTGTCTCATTTCCTATGTTTTTTTCAATTCTCTATCTTATTTTGTATGGAATAAAATTGCGATTGCTTTTATTGCGTTAAGGGATTTGTGCCTAAAATCCCAACACATAGATGGTTTTACATATGAGTTGGTCACTTTGAACTCTAAATTCAAAAAAATTCCTCCCAAGCCAAAAGTTAATAATGCTACAATAATTAAATTATCGTACAAAATTAATTTATGAAATAATATGGCACAATTATAGGCATTAATATGAGTGCAGTTTATGTGAAACCCATTACATCAATATTAATTTTGTAAGTATGCCACACTTTGGTAGCTTAATTTGATAAGATAATTTAGTCACCATACCATTATTGATTAAAGATTTGTACTGCATTGCAAAATTTCATTCTAGATATGGTTTATGTCGCCATAAGGAATATTTTTGTTTTCAAATCATTTAAGATGCGCATTTTAGTTCCCGCTTAAAAGTATTGTCTATTTTGATCAACTCTGTATTGTCTATTTTGATCAACTCTACCACTATCCTCACAAGTTTGTCTCAAACTTAAGAAGACGTATCTACTGTATGTTGTGTTCTATAATTTTATCCTAAAATTATTATTCGCAACTAATGTGGGATGCCTACGAAAGAAAAGGATGTGATGGTCATTGGGATATGAAGTGGGAAAAGATAAAAAGAAAAACACCATTCACCTGATTTTATGATTTTTATGAAGGTACCATCTGTAAAAAGCATGATTTGTTATAATAATAGTTGTAAAATATAACTACATGCTTCCGTAACATAGATAAACTTATTTGAGATCACTAAAAAATTAATAGTTCTAGGTTTTTTAGGGGGAAAAAAGGGAAAAAAAGTTAAAATTATTTGGCATATTTTGTTTGAGTACTCTCTTTTTTATGTTTCGTTGAAATGACTTATATGTTCTTATTTTTTATTTTTAAGTTTTAGGTTTTGAGATAACGACATAATTTTTATTTTTATATTTTTGAGAGTACAATTAAATTAAAGGTACTATAGTCATTTCATTCAAACAAAGAAATTGAAAATTTTGGGATGCTGTTTTATTTTTTGGGAGAAAAAGAAGTAAAAAAAGTTAGTAAAAACTTTAGAGATGCCAAATATTATAATTTAAAAAATATTTTTTTTTATAAAAAAAGTAACATTTTAAAAATGCCAAACAAATTCAAAGATAGTAGGAGTTTAGTTGAAGGATTAGAGTCCAGGTTTTATGCTTATTGAGGCACAAACTCAATTGCCAAGAAAGATATGTTGGTTCCTTAAAAGTTTTAAAGTTGAAGAAGTTCTGAATTTTGGGTTGGTATGATTAGCAAGATGGTGATGAAAAATGCACAACAACAAAAAAAGGAAATAATTTAGACTTTTTTAAATAGTTTCTCTAGCAAAAAAATTCTAAAAAAGTGATAAATATAAATATATATTTGATAGTCTGTCTAGTTCACTAGTCTGAGGAACAAAGGGATGCCTAGTCCCTTATATAGGCGATGCAACACCTTCGGACTTCAAAAACAATTGAAATTGAAAAATAAACAGGAAACTTGCATAATTACCATAACTGTTGACCTTTTTGAAAAATTGCGTCGATTACTATTCATAAATAGTAACTTGTCGGGTTACTGTGCTTTATCGGATGTAGAACTATTAAATTATGCATTTGAGTACTGTTTGCCTTTACTGTTTAACTTGTGACTTCTGATAGCACTATTTGCGTAAGTAGTATATGAACAGTAAAAATACTACTAAGAATAGTAATAAGACGGAGCGGAAACGAAAAAAAATATCAGAGAATAACGGAGAACGAGACGAGGTACGAAAATATTTCGAATATAATTTTTAAGGTTTAAAAAAATAATATTAATAAAAATTATAAATAATATAATAAATAATAAATAATAGTTGATGAATTAATATAATTAATATACAAAATATAAGAAATAAAAAAGATAAATTATAGATAAATTTAATATTTTAATATTTTAGACTTATTATATTTGTAAAATATATATTTTATACATATATTAATATTTAAAAAATATTTATTTTATGTAATTGGGGTTGGAGTAGGAAAAAATGGGACGGGGAGAGCAAATACTGTCCCCACCCCATTTGTTATCGGACATAGAAAAAATCCTATAAAGCGGGACAGGAACGAAACGGGATGGAAAAAATTGTCATCCCTAAATACTTTTGCACTTTTTGACATTTAGGGGCACCGAATGGACTGGAAATCTGCTTTTGGGATCTCAACTTCTGATAATTTGGACAAAAGAGGCTGGGCAGCATCTTTGGAACACTTTTAGCGAAAGATGGCCGACAACAATTAATGGAGTTGATGGAAGACATGCTTTTTAAAAATTGAAAATATAATTGGTTTTCTTTTGGCATGGTTACATAACGAAGCAGAATCAAAGTTGATGCCAAAACAATCATTTTCATTAGATTGGAGCTAATTGGACTTATAGGAGATAGCATTTCTCATAGTAAATTATCTGAATCCAATCATGAATGCATTTCTTGAAGAATAGCTTTTTTCAATGCTTCTTTGGATTGTAATAAGGCTGGATTTTGGGATATTACTTTGGTGCGAATTGCAACAAGATTAACATTGAGAAAATCGATTGAGGTTAAAGTGGTTGATTTGGGTGAGGAAGATGATGCAACTTTGGAGGCATAAGACTCTTTAGATTTGAAAGTTTTTAAGTAATATTTATGAAAAAAAATTGGGATAATATTTTTTTAGAATTTTAAATTTATCCCACCATTTGGACGCATAAAGGTGACATAAATAGGGAATATTTTTGCTGCACATCATAGGTAAATTGCCATGTCAAGAGCCATGGCAGGCTAAAATCAGCATAGAAATGAAGAATGGATAGATGCAAAGGATTAGTATGTTTGATATAGAGACCAAAAGATTGAAGAAGAATTGGAGGCATGATGTCCAGGTGATAACCAAATTCATACCACAAATTGAAAAATCAACTGGGGATGACAGATTGAAAATTATTACAAAATCTGATAAACCATGAGTGTTTCATCATGAAATTTTGCAAATAAAATACATGTCTCCATGCATTTTGATAATTATAAAAATTATAATTTTGTGGACGTATGACAGTATTTTTAAATTATTTTGTGAAATCTTTGCTAAGTCCCCATTCAAATTTTAAAATAATTTTGTGTATAACACATTTGGAATAATAAACAGTGTCACTGTTATCATTCGAATTATGTTATACTTATTGGGAGAATATCCAACGCCAAAATAAAATACATGCTCGGGTATCCAGAAAATACATCTTTATTAAACTTTCAACAATTTACAATAATATGAAATTACAGAAATTGAAATAACAGGAAT
>JAOTRH010206657.1:0-11047 GCA_034768845.1 Heliamphora exappendiculata | reverse complement strand
GAAAGAACGGGGATGACGAGGATGGTGAGGGTTTGGGTGTTGGGGTGGTGGTTGAGGGACGGGGACAACGGGTGTGGGTGTGGGCAGGGCCGGTCGTTTGGGGGTGTTGGTGTTGGGAGAGACAGTGGTTTTGAGAGCAGTTTTGGGGTGGGACGGTGATTTCTGTTAAATTGAACGAAAATTATAACGGTTAGGGTCTCTTTGATGTTAAAATCAAATCTGATAGGGTGTTAGTATAATTTTTCAAACCATAGAGGGAATTTCTATTTTTATCAAAAATTTCAAGGGGTTCAGTGTAATTTACCAAAAATAAAAGCATCTCATGATTCTAAACATTATTTTAATTAATAATGCAATTATGACATCACGGTTTGATTTCAATTAAATCGATGACCCGTTCACCCATTCTCTTTTTCAATTTGTCCTACTATTCAATTTTTAAACTATTGCCTTCAACCAACAACAATGCATGCCCTTTTTTCCCTCCTCTTAATGGATAACAAAATATAATAAAGTGCACCACATTAGAACATGATAAAAAGCACCAGGGACGGGTTGAAGTATAGGATTCAGTGGAGAATGCGTAGGACTGGTCCTTTTTTAGTTAATTACCTAGCAACAGCTCATGTTTTGTACGAAAATATTTTAATAAAATCACCAACAAAAAGAATAATACTTCAAATATTGTCATGATTAAAAAATTATAAATTTTATGCAAAAACTCAGTTTAAAAGCTCGTATGAAAATTATGATGGTACCGATCACTTTATGCTTTTGGTCTTATATTTGGGATGAAAAATAATAGTTGGCTCTATGTCAATATGGCTCGGCCAATTGACGGATTGACTTTCTCACACAACAAAAATAGAAGTTCGATAAATTCATTAATTCAATTTGTAAAAAGTATTTTTTTTATAATATTTTTTTCTTTTATTAAAGAGAGATGAGTACAATAGTCAAATTACAAATAGTCGAAAAAAGAACAAATTGGCACAATGGCCTTTTATAAATTTTTAATGGGTTATAAAGACCTCTAAAATCAGCTGAAACCCAAAATGTCGCACTTGTTGACGACGTCCACCGGAGGAGAAACGACAATTGCATCTTTATCATACTTTTCTTGCGGATCTGACCGAAGAACACTTCGAACTCCCATTATGAAGAGAGAAAAAGCCTGCATCATCAACGGAAAAACAATCCCCATACAAAGGGAATGTGTAAAGAACATCAAGCAGACATGAAAAACAAAAAAAAAACACAAAAGAAAAATGAGTAAGACACCTGCCTAAATGAGAGTACGAACTACTATGGAGGAGATCTAGCCAACCTACGGAGCAAATCTGGTCAGAGCACCGCTCTCTAAGTAGATCTGGTTAGAAAACCACGCGTATAACAGATTTAGTCGTCGTAGCATTCCGTGAGAACAGATATGTTCAACACACGCACACAAAATGTAATTTATTCATGTACCGAGAAAATCACAAGAGTGAGGAGGGTTGGGACGGCGAAAAGAGAGCTGGCTCCTCCTTCTTCCGTCGGCTAAATTTACTGATGAAAAAAAATACAGAGAGAGAGAGAGGGAGAGATAATGATCTAGTCCGTGAAAAGCACTTGAGATATCATTTAGCATAAGATCATTGACTACTCCAACAAGATATTGGGGATAAATAGCAATTCCAAAAAGTAAAAAATAAATACCTCAAATTATGCTCAATTAGCAACATATAAATATACTATCAAACCAAAAAAAAAAATACTCAACTCATTTCTCTCTTAAAGGGATCTTTATTTTTAAGATTATCTCCGAGACTCTAACTTATGCATTAATTCAAAAGTTTAACTCACATCCTACAAATGTTAAATTATTATTAAAATATTTACGTATTAAATTTTATTACTTTTAAATAAACTATTTCCTTATAAACAATGAGATTGAAATTTAAATTAGACTAATTAATTAAAATATTATTTTAAGTAAATAATTATTTATACTAAATTATTTATTATTGAATAATATTTTTTAAAAATATACATATAATCTTTTATTACGACAAATTCAAAATGGTACTCGATATTTTTTAGGAACTGGTACATATCATACCAATAAAAAAATTAATACGTTGTCCGGTATGGTATTAAGAAGTTTTGGATTATTTTTATCTATTTGTACATGATGACTAGATAAATCTTCACGCGGGAAATAAGCTATGTTTGGCCTAAATTTTGTTTTTTTTAAATTCTTAAAAGCTTTTAAAAAAAAGTTCATTGATTTGACATAAGTTAGCTTTTTTTTACAACTTTTTATATTTATTTTTTGATAAAAAAAATTTTAAAACTAAAAAGTTTGGAAAAAAAACTAGTCGAAATCCAAGTTAAAATTCGCTTTCACTAGGAGATTTAAGACCAATGACAAAATAGAAATACATTGTTATTATAAAACAGTCATTCAAGCACCGAATGGTCCCGTAGCTCAGTTGGTTAGAGCGTTGGTCTTATGAGCCGAAGGTCGCGGGTTCGAGCCCCCCCGGGACCATATTTTTGGGAACCTTGCCATGGAAAGGAAAGATATTTTGTTTGTTTATTTGTTAATTAAAGAAAATATCAGACTTTATTACATACTAGAATGAGAATACATTTTTTCACAAATAGGTTTCATAAACGAAATTTAGAATTATATATCACGAGAATGTTTTAAATAAATTTTTTTATTATTTCTTCAAACTAAAAGGGTAACGAAAATTTATTTTAGAGAAATTTAAAAATTATTTTTTTTAAGAACTCATCAGAGTTTAGCATCTACCATATTTATTTTATTAATTTTAGTCACATCATAAATTAAGATAAAATTTTATGATTGATTATTCTTATTTAAAATATTAAAAAATTAGTCTAGGTTCTTAAAATAGCGTCGATTTTGTTTTTCATCTATAATAAAAAAATTTAACGCGCGAGATCTAATTAGACCATAAAATAAATAAATTTATCTGTATAAAAAATACTGTACTTTTTTAAAATACGTGTAAAGCACACAGATAAATTTATCTATCTTGCATAAATAAACAGATAGATAAATTTATATGTGTTATTAAGAACACGCATAAATTTATATATCTTGCATAAAATAAGATAACAGATAAATTTATCTGTATACAGTACATATAAATTTATCTATTTGTGTTAAATTTATCTGTGTTGTAAGCGATTGGAGCTCGCGCATTAAAATTTTTATCAATGAACCTTGCGCGTTAAAATTTAATTTTTTGCACATTTGGCTAAAATTTATTTTTTTGCACATTGCGCGTTAAAATTTTTGTCAATAAATCTCACGCGTTAAAATTTTTGTGAATAAACATTGCGCGTGATCGATTTCCATCACCATAATCGCCTCCGACATCTAGCTGACCTCCAAGTTTAACAACTAGTGCATTTACTAAATTCGATAACCTGTTGTCTTCGTCGGCATCGCCGTTGTCCTCGTCTTCCTCGCCGATTTGTCAAGCAGCGCCTTCTCATTGTTTTTCTCAGCTTTGTCGTCCTCGCCTTTGTCGTCTTTTTTGGCCCCTCGTTATTCTCGCCTCGTCCTCTTGGCGCCTAAAAAGTAAAGTAGCAGTGCTGACTGTAATTGTGAATGTATTTCGATCTTCATGTCGATGAAGAACCAATCAATTATTTGAGTGAGGTCCGTGAGAGAGCTAGCCTTGTAACATACAACACTTTAATTAATTTGCAATTTTATCTTATTTTTTATTCACGTAAATTAGCTTAAAAACCTTAAGATATCACCAACAAAAATTAGAGATACAGAAATTGATTACAAAAAATAAATAGATGATTTTATCTAAAATATAAAATATAAAAGTAGATCATAACCAACACTTTTTCGGATTTGCGTCTAATTTTTGGCCCTGCATATCATTTTCCTAGAATTAATTATATAGCATGTTTACCATCTTTTCCATTTTAAATATTTTGCAGAAGGGGATTGCACACAATGAGAAAGTAGTTATTTCATGTCCCGTGTAATATTGTCACGCCTAAAATTTGAAGTACACATTAGTATTAATTTCATCACTTATAATATAAAGCCAGACAATAATTTGTAATAGACAGAATAACTTTTTTATTAACAATGCTATATACCCTTTAACTCTTACCAAAAGATTTATTTATAATTCATAATTAATAATTTAAATTTACTTAGATTGTGATTCAAATTATACACACAATTGAATTTAAATTATTTATTTTAAATTTAAAATAAAATTATAAATGACTATTTTGAGCTACATGGCATTTTTATATTTTGCAATGAGGGGGAGAGTTGGTGGTTGGATTTATTACAGAAATGGTACAAATGCTTGCACCTACTTGTATAGTAAGCCCATACTTGTGGCAAATGATTAGTTACATCTGCAATATTATATAGGCCATAATACATGTTATTTTTATAAATAAAAACATTTAAAATATATTAAATGGATTACTTTTAATGATATTTTATCTGCACAATGGCTAATATTATTATATTTAAAATATTTTTAATTATATTATTAAATATAAACACCAAGTAAATAAACATTACCAAGTAGAATAATTACTCAATATTACTTGTTCCCATCACTTCAACGCTCTCACCCATCTCACTCCATATCAACCCTAAACTGCACCACCACCTGACCAACGCAGCCCGCCACAGGCCACCACTGGCCACCACTTCTCCACCCTCCTATATGGCTTCCCAAGACTTCCAGCCCAGCTTGAGCTTCCAGTGGCGCTTCACCGACCTCCAGCACAGCTTCCAAGGCCACAGCCTGGGTTTCCTCCTCGTACTCATCGTCTTCTCCATCATCCTCATCATCGTCTTCTTATACTTCTACAACCTTTTCGTCTGTCGGTACGGCCATTTCTCAGCTGATGATGATCACACGACCAACTTAACCGCCGCGCCGCACGCGACTGCTCAGCCACCTGGGCTTGACTCCGCCGCCATCAACAACTTGCCCATTTTCTTGCACCGGTCGCGCGCCACTTCACCGATGGAAGAAAGCGGAAGCGCCGCCATTATCAAAGAAAGTGAGTGCTCGATATGTCTGGGTTTGTTTGAGGAAGAAGAGTGGATCAAGGTGTTTCCTAAGTGTCTGCACGCTTACCATTCGGAGTGCCTCGACAAGTGGCTCAGCGCTCGGTCAAGTTGTCCGCTCTGCCGAGCGCCTCTTCTGTAGTGAATTATTTTTATTAATTATTAAATTATTATATTTTTCGAATTCTTTCGTTGAAACAAGTTAAAAAAGTAAAATTTTTTTATCAAAGTAAAAAAAAAATTAGAAAAAATAAAGATAAGCCAATAAACTAAATTTTATATTGTTTATTTTTATTTTTAGTTAATTATTTTTATCTTTTGATTTTTTTTTTACTTTTTCAGCTATTCAAAAAAATTAAAAATAAATAATTAAAAATAAAACAAGTTCAAAAGACAAATAGTAGATTCATAAGATTGATATAAATGGCTGGTATAAAATTTTAATACCATATAATGTGGCATCATCGTAGCATTATTTTTTTAATTACATTTTTGTTTGTTGCGTGATTTTTGTCTTTAACCTCGTTTACTAGCTTCAACTTCTTCTTCCATCATCATCATCATCTTCTTCTTCTTCTTCTTCTTCTTCTTCTTCTTTTAGTTTAATTCAAATAAGTAAAAAGTGGTTGGGTTAAGAAATGACTTCAAATTGCCAACGCAAACACAAAAATTGAGATTTTACTCCTAAATATTTTAAAACTTCAAATAAATGGCCAAAAAGTAGTTTTAAACCAGGCATTAATGAGAGGTCTTTATGGCTTCGTTTGGTAACTCATCTTAAAGTCGAATTTTATTTTCAAGTAACTTAAAGTTAAATAGCAAGAAGTTCATATTCTATAATTTTATAGTTGCTTAAAAACTGAAAAGTTATTTGATTTAAATTGACTTTGAGTGATTTTAAACTAAATAAATACTATGACAATAAATCATGATTTAAAGTAATTTTAAGCTAAATAAAATTTGTTATAAAAATTTATTTTTTTATTTATGCATAATTTTATATTTAATGAATCTTGTTTGATAGATCTTGATGATTAGGTTCTACGAGTATATTTTTAAAAAAAAAAAGGATTATCCCTAATAAAAACTATATATATGATATTTTTTGAAAATGTATAAAATATTTTAGTTAATAAACAAAAATAGTAAAAAAGTAAAAACCATATAAGCAAAAAAGGCAATAAACTCATTGCCAAAGAATCACTTTTAGTTTTTTTTAAAAAAAATTTAAGTAAAAAAAAATGAGGGTAATTTGATTTTAAACCATAACCGAGACGAGCCATATTTCAGTTTATTTATTTAAGAAGCAACCTCTTAAATAAAATGAATTTTTTTTATAAATAAAAGATTAATAATTTAATTCAACGAATGAAATATAAGATTAATAGTTTTAAAAGAAAATCTAGACATATAAATCCTATATAATTTAAATTAGTCTAATTTATTTTCTTTTAGTCCGTGTAATTATGTGTTATTATTATTTTCACCTACAACTTGACCGTGTGCTAATCCGACATTTGGCGTGATGAATTAACATTTTTCACATTTTTTTATATATATTTTTTATAAAAAAAATTAAAAAATTAAAAAGTCTACAAACAAGCTAGATCAAGCACACGTTAAGCATCCATCAGTTTAATTAAGTTAGGCTCATAAATAATTCATCTAATAATTTTGCTCATCTCGATACGAGCTTGTTAAACTCGTTTAAGAACTTGTATAAATATTCTTATAAAATTCAAGACTTATCAAATACTGTCTCTCTTAAAAATAAACTCAAACATAAGCTCGAAGTCGAGTAGCCTCGCTTATGTTATTCGAATTTGATTTCAAGTCGAGTTCGATCATAAATATTTTTAAACAAGCTAAACTCAAATAAAAATAATAACTTTATTCAATTTTGAACCAAACTAGAACATCATATAACTTTTTAAATTTTGTAAAAGCGTAGCTTGGTTCATTCTAAGTTTGAATTTCGCAACAGTATTAGTATTTTAGGTTGAGTTTTAAAACCTAAAATATTAATACCGAGCCCAAAATTTAAAACTTGGCCCTGTTTGAGCTAAATTTTAGAGTTTTTTTTTACTTATATATATATATATATAATTTTATTTTATCTTTTGAGAAATATTTTTTTACTTTTTTTTAGATCATCTCAATCAAAAAATTCAGAGAAGTAAAAACTTCAATCACAAAATACAAAAAGTACACTAAAACTAAAAATGATAAATATAAAATTTAGTTTATTAACATATTTCGATTTAATTTTTGTCCTTTTAAAAAATTTCATATTTTGGTCAAAATTTTTTATTAAAAATAAATAATTAAACTTTTTTTTACTAAGAATAAATAATTGAAAAGTTGTAAATATCTATAAATAAGCAATAAATAAGCAATTATTCTAACCAGTACTAAAAAGTTGTAAATATCTAGAAATCTGTGTTGGGCCATTCCTTGTCTGTGCGCGGCACCCCTGTGTTCTAGTTGGACTTGGAACTTTGACCAAATCCATCTCAATTCAAACCCATGTTAAGCTCAAACCTAAAAGCCAATCCTTTTTTGTTTGCCAAAAAATAAAAAAAACAATAATATCCTTATTTAATATATTTACTATAAATGTGAGTTATATATAATTGTTATAATAAGTTATATAGAAGGATAATACCGACCATTTTAAACAAAATGTAAAAAACCCAACTTGTTACGCAATCAACCACCATCAAAAAAATTAAGTTAAAAGTTAATTTACCAAATAACCTGTTTTCAATCAAAATAAATTGTGAATCTAAAAAATAAAATGAAAAAACAAAAATGCTAACTTTTAAGGTTGTTAGTAACATAAATTTTGGATAGGTTCATAAACAATTTGTATAATAATTCCGTTCAACTCGAAACAAGCTTGTTAAGCTTGCTTCAAAACATAAATAAATATTTTTTATAAAATTTGTGGCTTTTATTAAATGTAGTCCCTCTTAAAAAATAAACTGAACTCGAACCCGATAGTCTTGTTTACATTTTTCGAATTGATCTCAAGTCGAGCTGGTATAAAGTTGGTCTGTTTGAGTTTGTTTTGGGTTTAGCTCATTTACAAATGGATAAGGCTTGCATCCTATGTATTACCGCGACTGCTGGTACAGAGAGTTAGTCGATACCTATTTTTTAGATACCGTCATAGCTTCTTTTCTGAGAAAAGATAGCTGTAAATGGTCTAACGAGAAAAATGGAAATGATTGACTCGGGTGCTCCTCTATGCATTTTGGTCGTTATTTTAGGTTATGTTTTATGAAAGATTCGACGTAATTTTATACGAATACTATCAAGAAATAGAGTCAAGATTGAAGTTTTATGACTCAAGCTGCTGGCACTGAGTCGGTTCATTTGCACTCTGAAAGTTTTCAAAACCTAAAATAGTAATGCCCGGCCCAAAATCCAAAAATGGGCACACTTTGGGCCAAAATTTTAGATGTTTTGCTTTCTTTCTTTTTTTTTTTCATTTTATGATTAAATTTTTTATATTTTAAAATCAACTAATTTATCAACTAATTTATTTTCAATCCAAATAAATTTTTTAGCTAAAAACGTAAAAAAAGCAAAAAAAAAATTAACTTTTAAGATAGTTGGCCCTAAGTGATCATCCATTTGCATCCTACCCAAACATTATTATATTATTTCAATTATACCAAAACAATTAGAGATGAATAAAATATGACCAATTAACCAACCAACAAAACTACTTGTTACAAATAATAAGACTGCATCCCACTGGGTGAAAATCATTCTACTCCACTGTTTCATTCCTTTAAATTAGAGAACTTCACATCTAATAATAAATTTCATAATTTGAATTAATAAAAAAATAAATATTACTCACACTCCAAACCAAATAAATTTATTTTCTTGTTACAAATAATGGCTAATGATGCAGTAAGGTTCAAACATCGACCACCATAACCATATTCTTGGTACATAGTTGACACTAAAACATGATCACCTAGGATTATTGTAAATATATAATATCAAAAATCCTTGCTACTTAGGATTTTTTTTATCTTTTGTAACTTTATCCCGAATTTAAAATGAATTGTATAAATTCAACTGTAAGCATTGTATGGCACTTTTTAAATAAATTTAAATCTTTTTTTTTTTGAATTTTAAAGATAAATTTATGAGAAACTTTTAATTTCTTACTGACTACCATTACTGATGTAATATAGAAAGCGCAATTTGTATAGGATACAAACATGATATGTCAGCCATTTTCATTTTGAAGCAGCCAGTGACGATAATCGAGACCAGAGAGATGAAACCAAACGATGAAGGTGATGATAATGAATAATTCATAATTCATATATATATATATATATATCCTCATCATGAGACTACAGATTTCCAAAAGCTCAATGAATCAGCCGTACGTGTGTGTTCTGTGCAAAATTTGGTCAGTGTCCTAACATTGTTGTAATTCATTCACACCGATTGACGGGTGAACATTAAGTTCAGATCTGTTCCTGCTCAGCATCTTCTTCAGTGAGCCACCGAGTGCCGCCGCTTGCGGTGGCAGCGAACACGATGAAGAAGGACCTGCCGATGAGGATGAATCACTCTTTCCTCCTCCTCCTCCTCCTCCTCCTCCATCTCCTTTCCGATCATCCTCTTCCGAATTCCGAAACTCAACCACCACAATTTCCACCTCCTCCTCCTCATATGTCGGTCCTTCGCTCGACAACTCTTCCGCAATTGCATCGGTTTGTACCGATTCGATCTCCGACACCGTACTCCCGCCCGCCATTACCGCCGGCGCTCGACAAATCGGACAAGTCGAGTGAGAACGCAACCACACGTCAATGCATTCGAGGTGAAATCCATGGCCACATTTCGGCAATTTCCTTCCCGTTTCCCGCTCTTCGAAAACGCTCAAGCAGATTACGCATTCCAATCCGATCTTGTGGTGATCGGACTGGTACACGAATTGAGGAATCGAAGCGATGGCGGAATCTTCCAGGCCCTTGGTCGGAGAACTAGCCAGAGAGGTTTCGAAAGTTAGCGTATTGAAGTGGTGGAACCGAGCCGGACCTAAGACATCGGAAACGGAGACCGATCGCCTGCTCCGGCGACGAGCGTGTACTAGGAACCATTTGGCGTAAATGTGGAGTAACAGAACGAAGAGAATTACCAGGAGTAAGGATACGATGGCGGCGAGCATGACGTTGCCGTCGTAAGAGAAGACGCTCCTGGCGAGATTGCTCGCCGGATTGGAGATCTTCTTGGGGGAATCCGGTAGACTGAGCATTCTTGGTGGTTGCATGCAGGGACCGGCGCTAAATTTCAGTAACACGTTGTGGAAATAATTAGTAGTAGGAATGCGCAGTGAGAGTGATCTGTGAGATTGTGTTTCTTGGGAAAAAGTATGAGCCCACAGCCCAGTTAAAAGATCAACAATAATAATAATAATAATAATAATAATAATAATAATAATAATGCTAGAGTAATTAAATTAATTTATAATAATATTATAATAATTATATTTAAGTATTATATGATGTATTTTTTGTATTTAAAAACAAATTATAAATACATAAAATGATATAATCACAAATGAACTTAATTAGAGACCGGTAAGACGATTGCCCTTCTTAAATTTTAAAAAAAAAATCAATTATAATAGTAATAATTCAAAATATTCTA
Organism: Heliamphora exappendiculata; assembly: GCA_034768845.1. Lineage (NCBI taxonomy): Eukaryota > Viridiplantae > Streptophyta > Magnoliopsida > Ericales > Sarraceniaceae > Heliamphora > Heliamphora exappendiculata. Next base: position 282 of record JAOTRH010206657.1, on the reverse strand, counting down.
AGAATATATAAGTTTGTTCCTTTAAATTTTAGTTTTAAAAAAACTTAATATTCTTCTCTTAAAAACTTATAAGGTAAATTTATTCATTATAAACTAAAATCTTATCTTGTTTCCATTCTTATAATCACTAGTAATGATCACTACTATAAAATAACTTGTTAACTTAATAAATAATGTAATACAATTACAAATATTTATGCAATAAACTTTACTCATATATATATATATATATATATATATATATATATATAACTTTGGGAGCTGTTTTTTCATGGGACTGGG
>JAOTRH010206625.1:0-11048 GCA_034768845.1 Heliamphora exappendiculata | reverse complement strand
ATGTATAAGCTTTGATATTTTTGAAACTTATAATCACATTTATATCTTTATTTTCAAAATTTTTAAAATTTTTGTTTTTCCAAATGTGCCATGTTGTAATCGCAAAAAAATTAACCCCACAAACAGCATGATTTTTGGGAGGTTTGTTTTTTAAATTCTCCTCCACCCAGATGTTAAGAGGTTTTCCAAAGTTTTGGGAAATCCAGTTCCTCCCCTTAGAAGTTACCTAATTTCTTTGTCATTTGATTACTTGTACAGCGGGAATATGGTCAGTGTACAATTACTCAGCAAAATGTTTTTCAAAAAACTTATACAGCACATTTAATTACAATCACGTGACCATAACAATTGTATTTTTAAAACAATTGGCCATGTTCAAGTTAAATATCTCGAATGATTATATTTTTTAAATTATTTGTCATAAGTAATCAAAAAGTGAAAAAATAATAAAAATATTAATTTTTTTTCATCTTTAGTGATTTTTTTAAAATTTGACCCAAAAAATATATGTTCTTTTTAAATTTTTTCTTTGTTACCAAAGATCTTGTAAGTATAAAAAAGTTCAAAACTTTTTTAGAAATAGTTTTTATATATTTTCTAAACCAATCTTATATTTGGCTTTTAAAAATGTAAATTTGATTTCTCTCATAACTAAATATCAAAAAACATTATTGATTAAATTTGAAGAATTACTAAAAGAACATTTTCAATCAAACAAATTTATTATTGTTTTTAAATGAAAATTAAATTACCTTTTTTATTTTAAAAGTTATGACATATAAACACAACACTGCCCATGAAATTGTGTATATATTTACAAAAAAAAAACCAAGTCCATAAATTTAAATTACAAAATTAATCATAAATTACAAAAATTTTACTAATAAAAGTATGTATTATTTTTTTTATACAAAACATATTTTTACCGTTAAAATCCCGAGTCTATTATTATTAACTGTACATTTTTAATATGTTAACCTGGTAGAAACATTCACCCACTGACCAACATATACCATCTTTAGGCCATGGTTTGCAATTAGCTTAAAAATTATTTTTATTTTTTATTTTTTTTGTCTTTAGTCAAAAAATTAAATTAAGTTCAAAGTAATTTATTTGGTAACTTAGCTTTTAAGTTAACTTTTTTCAAGTTAGTTGTTTAGATAAAAAGCTAATTTTTTTGCTTTTTGTTTAAATTGGATAATATTACCCTTCTATATTTATTTATATTAACAATTATATGTAATTGATAATTGTAGTAAATAAATTATAAATAAAGAATATTATTATATTTTAACCGATGTTATTTGGTATTTTTAGTAAATAAATTTTTTTTATGCACACTAAATAAGTTATTTTATGACAAATTATAAGATACTTTTAAAGTGTCATTGCCTATGTGACACTTTAAAAGCAATGACACTTTGGTACTCTGGCCTGACTAGTGAAAATATTCGATGTACATGAATTTCTCAATAAAGGAGAACTAACACTGTCACAATCCCACTCGAATTATGTTTTGTTAAATTATAGAACGATAGTACTACGTAAATAATATCGCATGGTGTTGTGAAACTACCGAATAATTATTCTACTCTTATTTTTCATATATCATAAATTTGAACCAATATTGCTCATATATCATAAATTTGAACCAATATTGCTCTATAAAAAATAATTTTCTTATATTATTAAATAAAATATTTTATAAATAATGTCACATGATACTGAATAATAAATAGGAGATCAAAAGGTAGAAATATTTGAAGGTGTCAAAATTTTGATTTTTAAGAATACATAACCGTCATGATGAAAGAGAATTTTTTTAATTCTGGCTCCTACATTGCCTCAATACAATTTTAGCTACACATTTCATCAATATGGGATGAAGTATTATAATATCTCATATTCAAATAGGCAATACCCTCGTTGCGCGGCTCAAATTTTTTTCTTGATTATGATATAGATAGCAATCCATTAACAAACACATGCAGCTCATTAGTGTGCATAAAATATACAACTTTAGGACCTCTATTTTTTTTGGAGTTTTTACTCCTCTATTTACACTAAAAAATTTAATATCCATTTATAAATTTATTCGCACTAATCAATTTTTCAACCACACAATATAAACAAATAAAAACTAAACTACCAGACAAGTAAAAATAATAACAATCACACAAGACAAAAGACTTTTAACGTGAAAAATTCTAAATCTGCTAAAAGCAACGGGAATAATCCAAAGTTCAGAAAAATCAAACACTATAAAGAATTTTGATTACAAGAATTTTTACAAACCACCGTTGAATCTACAACCTAAGAATGTAAGGCTATTCTTGCCGAATTTATGTATACCAAATTGAGCTCGATTATCGACGTAATCTACCACTAAATTTTGACTACTAACAGAATTTATCATTGGACTTTGACTGCTGATAATTTACTTAAGAGATTCCATGAATTTAAATGGAACGTTGAAGACTTGGTTGCTTGACGATCTTTTTTGAAGGCTCTTGAATATGTATTATCGTCAAGTGAGTTGAATAAGAAAAACTCCTTAGAATTTATTCCTCTTAGGCTGCTAGAGATAATTATGATTAAAATAGCTCTCCACATAAAGCCGTAGCAGTCCTTATATAAGTACACACTCAAAATCCTAGCAACCTCTTAAAAATACTTAAAAATTACGAAACCCTAATAATTATAAAGCATACTCGAGTACGGACCGCTTAAGCTATTTGTTCATTGCTCAAGTAGTAAAACTTAGCTTGCAGTATTTTGTGCAGAGAAAATAAATAAACTGAGAGGCTATTGTGACCGCTTAATAGACCGTTCGTATGGTTCGTCAAGCGATGGGATCTAATTATAGCTTAATTTTAATATTTTTTATGCTTTTTTTGTAATATTTAATTCTGCAATATATTATATAAAACTCAAAAAAACGAGTGTTAAATTATTAAAAATAAAATATATATAAATTGTCACAAATTTGTCAAAACATTAAAAAAAATGGAAATCTAAATAGCCTTACACACAATGCCATAAAATCTGTTATGAATTAAGTTTACGCTAATACCGTTTATAATAATTTAAAATTTTGAATAAAATACTTAAATTTCAATTATTATTAATAATTTATAAATATAATTTTTATGTCACGACAACGTGGGACAGAATATCACAAAAGTTGTTGGCTTCGGATAGCACATGATAGTCAGACTTCAGAGATTTTTTCTGTAAAGGCTATGTCCTATGGGTATAGACTATAGAGTGTAACAAGAGATAGAGAGAGAGAGTGGGATTCGCAGTACTTGGGGATTGGATGAAAGAGAGAAGAGTAATTTTTCGGTAGTTTTAGAGAATTATATATAATTATTTATGTAATATTTTTATTTAATTTTATAGTAAGAAAATATTTTATATGAAATAATTTAATTTTACTTTTTTTGAATAAATAAAAAATAAAAGTAATTTATGTTGTACATTGAGTTCGTTTGACAATTAATTTTAAATTAATTTCTTTTTTTTAAGTATTTTAAATTAAAAAATTAAAAAATTCGTTTGATTAGATTATAAATATCTTTTAAGTCAAAGATTTAATGTAATTTTAAACTAAAAGGCAAAAATTTTTGTTTAAAATTATAATTTTTTAAAATTTATTTTTAAATAATTTTAGATTTGATATAAATCTTATTTGATAGATTTTGATGAGTAAATTTTAAAAATATAATTTTTATAAAAAATAAAAATATATAATAAAAGTTATAATATGTTTTAAAAAATATTTAAAAAAAAATTAAAAGTATTTGAGTTAGGAAACGAGGCTTTTATGGCTTATAAGCAAAAGACAAAAAAATTAATTTTAAATCGGTTTTTAAATGAGCGCGTAATATGATAGTGTTCGGTATTGGTGAAATTAATAGTTTATAGATTGTTGTCAGTGTTTGATAAAAATTATAATTTATAATTAAAATAAAAAAAAATAATTATAATTCGTACAAAAAATTATGAGTGTTTAAAAAAAATTATAATTTATAATTAAAATTAATAATAAAAAATAAAAAATAAAAAATTACTAACAATAACTTTATTAAATACTTTATGTATATTTTTATTTATTAAAAATATTATATAAATAATGCTAAATAATATTTAAAGAATACCTAATAGTTTTTCAGGAGAGAGATAAGATAGGTCTGAACTCTCTGAAGCAAAACAAAAATCCCATAGATGCAGAATGACTAACATTAATTCGGACACACCTATTTTAGGTGTAGGAATCACTAATATCTGAGAAGAGAGAAAAATTATTCAATACAAGAGGTGCCATTGTCTATTCAGCAATTTAGATTATATATTTGTGTAAATTTTACATAAAAATATATAAAATTTATATAGATGTATAATTTAGATTGCAGGAGGTGCAATACCACCTCTTACAAGAAAAAATTACTCTGAAAAAAATAGACGAACGTGGGTAGTGTGCCACGATGGAGCTGTTGTGTTTAAAAGTTTTAATTTTTAAATGGTGGTGTGTGATTAAAATTAGTAATTTATATATTGTGATTTATAATAAAAATTATAAGTATTTAATAAAAATTATAATTTTTAATTAAAATAAAAAAAATTGTTACAAATTATAGTAAAAGTTATTAGTGTTTAAAAAAATTTATATTTTATAGACTAACTAAAATTAGTAACAAAAAATAAAAAATTGCTAAACAATACTTTTGTATTTGAATTCGTTCGATAGATAGAACTTGTTAAGTTTACTATTTATATAAAAAATAAATAGCCAAAAAAATAGATTATTATAACCAAAAAGCCAGTTTGCTTATTTATTTATTTTTTTTTAAAATTTTAATTATTTTTTAATTATTTGACTAAATTATTATATTATTTTAATTTTTTTCATTAAGACAAGTCAGAATAAATAAATTTTTTTATCAGAATTTAAAAATATTTCATAAAAAACACAAATCAGCTAAAATAAATTAAGAAATTAAAATTTATGTTGTTTATTTTTACTTTTAATATTTATTATCTTTTATTTAAAAAATTTCACTTTTATAATTTCTTTTAGAGACAATTCAAAAGTTAAAATCTTAAGAAAAAAATAAAAAAACAAAAAACAAAAAACTCCAAAATTTTCATCGATAATTACCCAAAACAAAAAAAAATTCATCGATCAAAACAAATTCAGGCTTCCACGTGATCCTGGGGACTCTCTCCCCCGTCCCCGCACCCCCAGAATGGGCCCTGCTGCGCCCTTTCCCTTAAATTGATAAAACAATTTTTATAAAATATTTTATATTTTTAATTCATTTATATTGTGGGTATCATAATAAAAAATATATATTTAATATTGTTAATTATATAATTTGATTAAATTTAATTTTAAAAATAAATTATAAGTATATTTTTATAATAATTTATTAATAAAATATGATTAATTCACGTGACATCATATTTAATAAATTTAAATTTTTATATCGATCTCGTAACCATTTCGGATGTTATACTTCTGTCTCACCCCATTGCTGCATGTTCCTATTTTTTTGTATCTACCATTTTTTTTTTGCCATCTCTAACAAGTAGGATGGAAAAAGTATTTGTTTTTCTCTGTTTCACCTAAATTATATAAAATAAATATTTTAAAAATATAAATATATGTATAAAATATATTTTTTAAAATATAATAAACATAAAATATTAAAATATTATATTTATGCTTAATATTTTTTATATTTTTAATTCTATTAATTTATTAATTACTATTTATTTATTATATTATTTATATATAACTCTTATTAATTTTATACTCTCTTAACTCATCTCTAATAATGATGTTAAATTTTGATGTTAAAGTATTTATTATATAATAAAAAAAGTGTAAAGCATAGACCAAATTTTGTGTGTTATATTGTTAATTTAATAGTATATGTGTGTGAAAATGTTGTAGTTAGTAAAATATTAACTTTTGTGGTAAAAAATTAAAAAAATGTATTTTTATTTTTAATTAAAAAATATATTATTTGATCAAAAAGTAAAAATGTGTTTAAATAGATTTTAAATATACTTATTTTTTTGCTTGGTATACTCGGGGCTCGATTGGTAATTAGTTAAAAAAAAATTTTTTTGTATTTTTTTTATCAAAAAGATAAATTTGATTCAAAATAGATTGTTTGATAATTTAATTTTTTAAGTTAGGTTTTTTTGAATTGATTATTTGGGTAAAAAGTTAATTTTTTTTGTTTAAAGTGGATAATTTTACCCTTCTATAAATTTAATATTAATAATTATATATAATTAGTAATTGTAGTAAAAAGATTATGAATAAAAAGTATTATTATATTTTAAAAGTGATAAAAATTTGACTATTATATTATGAAAGTTTGTGTTTTAATTTAACTTTTAAACTTTTAAACTTTTTAAATTTTTTGCTAAACATGCAATCTTAACTTTTTAATATTTTTAGCTAAAAAGCCAAAATAACTAAGTTGGCAATCAAGCCCTCAATGTACAAGTCTATATTTTCATTATGTACAAATATACCGTGCACTAAATAAATATATTTAGAAAAAAAAAAAGAAAAAAAGAAAGAAAGCAGCAGCTCAAATACAGTAGCAACCCAGTTAGCAAAAATTGATTCTGACAGTTTTTAAAATCAACTTTAACAATGCTATTGTAGTAGATGAAACATGGTATAAAATTTGTTAACTGGCTTAACTTCTGAACTAGTTTGAGTTTTACATTGGCCATTGGAGATGGCCATAAACATTAAAGATTATAATATATTTTTACAATATTGCTGCCCCGCCTGATTTTCTGATATTTTTCAATGTTTTTTTTATTTTTTTTCTTTAGTTTTGATCAAATATAAAACAAAATTGAATAATATCGTCTTACTTGGCCATGTTTTCTATTTTTATTTTTATTTTAATTAAAAAAAATAAAAATAAAAATAAAAAATATTATTTTATTTGCCACTCTCGCCTCACCTTGCCATGGACACAAAAAAATTCTTACACAGCAAAAGACTCTATTCCTATTCAATTTTTCCAAATATAATTAAATCATATATGAATAATATACCTAACCAGATCTGTCATATAACAACGATGCCAATTAAATTTTATAAAATTTAATATCAATTTAAAGCAACATACAACTAGTGTGCCCAAAAGATCCATTCCCACCCCAACTCCCCACCACCTCCTCTCTTCGTCAATAACGATTCAATGCCCTACTTCCTTTCATTTACATCCCTTTGGCCATCTCTCTCTCTCTCTCTCTCTCTCTCTCTCTCTCGCCATTTCTCTTACCTCCTCTCTGTGAAAGTCAGTGTTCAGAGCAATTTCTCTCCCCCACCCTCTGTATTCAGTTTATAGCCATTAGAAACAGCTCACAGAGCTTGTGTTGTGTTTTCATGGCTATAAAACCAGAAAACCAGCAAGAAATCGAACCAGGAAAGTGATTTTCTTCATTGATTTCTGGGTTTTTTTTTCGTCTTCTGGGTTGGGGGTGGATTGAAGGAAGGAGCCAAAAGTGGCGATCATGGAGGGACTCCAAGAAGACATCGGCGGCGAAGCAGCCATTCAATATTGCTCTGACCACCCTTACAAAACCAACACCTCCGGCGGGATCTGCGCTTTTTGCCTCCAAGAAAAGCTCGGAAAATTAGTCTCTTCTTCTTTCCCCATCGCCATTTTCCCTTCCTCTTCCTCATCTTCCTCACCTAATTCCTTTAGATCTGACTTTGCCGGCGCCGGCGCCGTCTCCGCTCGACCCAACGCTTCTTCTTCCTCGTCATTATCAGCAACCCACACGATCAATCTCAGAAACGATTGTCACTACCATTATTCTCGGCGAGCTCGAATCCCGTTTCTTTTAACCCAAAAGAAGAAGAAGAAGACGGACCTTGCTCTCACCGTCGCCGGCGGCGTTCCAGACCAAGGGGGTAAAATAGTGTTCCGGCGAAGTATGTCCACCGCCACCCCCCGCCGCCGTGGCGTGCGTTTTATGGACGCAGACAACGGAGGCGACGGCGGCTATAGTCCCCGGAAGAGAGGGTTCTGGTCGTCATTCCTGTACCTTTCCAAACAATCAGGTAATCGGAAAACTGATAAGCCCTGTAAGGAGATTTGCTACTCATCGTCGTTGTCGATGGGTTCTTTTCCGGTGAGCTCGAGGGAGACGAAGAGGAGGGAGGAGTTTGTGGTGGTTGAGGAGAATGAGAGCCCCGATGAAGCTGCGTCCGGCCGGAAGGTGTCTAGATCTAGATCCGTCGGGTGCGGAAGCAGGAGCTTTTCCGGCGACTTTTTCGAGCGAATCTCGACCGGATTTGGCGACTGTACTCTCCGGCGAGTCGAGTCTCAGAGAGAAGGAAAGCCTAAGGTCACCCCTGTCCATCGTAGCGGCCGCGGAGGCGCCGCCGCCGCCGCTCCCGGGAAGGATTGCATCAAAGAGAGAGTCAAGTGCGGCGGCATTTTCAGTGGGTTCATGATCACATCCTCTTCGTCGTCATCGTCTTCGTCTTCTTACTGGGTGTCATCTTCAGCTGAAGATAATAATATGAATGGGAAGAAGGCGACGGCGGAAGTGGCGGCAGCTGCGGCGGAGGCAGAGGCGGCGCGTTTTCCTCAGGGAAGAAGAGTGAGTTGGGGATGGGCATTAGCGAGTCCAATTAGGGCTTTCAGTAAGCCTTCTTCTGGGAAGAGAGAAAGTTCCAATAAGAACACCACCACCCCTAACCTTAATGCCATTCCTTCTCTCTTGGCTGTGGGAGGCTGAAGCTTTGAATTTGGCCTATCAATTCGTGACGCAGGGAGGCGAATCGGTTAGAAAAACACAATTAGTTTTCTCTCTCTTTCTCTAAAGCTTTGAATTGCCTAATCAATTCGTTATGCATCAAAGCGTCTAGAAGAACACAATTAATTGTATCTTTCTTTTATTTTTATTTTTATTTTTTCCAATCTGTCTTTGTTTGTGTGTTTTTGTGACTGTTTCACTAAGTGTTTGGTAAGTTGTTTATTTGAGAAGTTACATTATTGTCAAATCCTTTCATTGGCTTGATATGTCTTGGGACTATGAAGTGGATGCAAAAAGGCCCATTTGAGATGGATCCAAATGGGGGGTTTCAAAGAAACATACAATAATCTAGATTGGGCCCTCAATGGTAGTCCTATGATCTTTTTGCTTGCCACATACAAATTTTACTACTCTATTTTGATCCATTTTGAGTTAGTGGCCTATCCGGATAACACTTTAATGATTGAAATTGTTTATCTTATAATTTCAAGTGCCTAGTTTAGGCTTGCAAAAAATCAAGTTAACTAGATATTGTTAAGTGTCTATCGAATTATATTTGTTTATTAAAAAAATGATGTCATTTATTTACAATTTTTTTTTTAATTTTGTTAAGTTACTTAACAATATTTGAAGAACTGAATTTATTTACATTGATGATTTATATATATTAAAGCCTACTTCTGATCATCAAAGTGTGACTGAGATTGGCCCCACCTGTCCAATATAGAGAGAAGAAAAATGAAAGAGGAGCTAAACAAAGTCTAAACCTATGCCTTTGTATTTGTCTATGGCTCAAAAGGAAGAAAAGAAATATTTAGGGCCTTCCATTCCTCAAATTCTCTTCAAGTAGTCTTGTAATTTGGCTAGAGGAGTTGTGTGCTCCTGCTATGAATTGTGATTTTCATGTACTGTTGTTCATTTGCAATTTGTAATTTCATTGTATTTGATCAAAAGAAAAAGTGATAATTTCATACTATAGTGTGAATGAGCTGGAATTTGCATGTTGCACAAAATGGGTCATGTTGATTTTATGGGTCTTTCGTACTGTAGAGGTTAACTTCTTCTCAAGATGGAGAGACTATTGCTAAAGACTCCTCCAGATTTTATTTCATGGGTCTTTGTGGTTTACAATGATGCTGTTAAACTACGAAGTTTATAAAATAAAATGTCATTTGTTTATATATTTATTAATATTTGACTAAATTGATTTTTTTACATAAATGATATATTATGTAAGATTTATAAAATGAACCATTCAAATAATTGTTGTAGACTCCATCTATAAAATGGAGTCTTGAGGCTTGCTTAGTCTCCAGAGAAAGTGATCATATATATATATATATATATATATATCTATCTATCTATCTATCTACAAGGGACCTACAAAATTTTAATTTAAGAAAATCGAATTGTTCTCAAGACAGCATATATATTGCTTTGGAAAGAAATTCAAAGAAATAAATTTATATAATCTTAAAATATTTTAAATAATTAATATTATAATAGAGTTTTATTTTTTTTGGGAGAAATGACTGTACCTATCCGTCCGTCCTGGTTCTCTCTCTCTCTCTCTCTATATATATATATATATATATATATATGATCATGCATTATATGATCACTGCAGGTCTCTCTTGATTAAATGATGATATGATGTCCAACTTTTGTGCACAAGTTTGTGCTTTTGTGGGCTTGGATCCCTTTTAATGTCTCAATCCAGGAGTTTTTCTACTGTGGGTGCTGTCCATGTGGCTGGCCATGTGCAGCAACCATTGGCATTGGCACAACTAATTTTTTCCTAAAAAGATTAGAGGTTCAGAATCAATCATAAAAGATGTTAATTATCCATATGCATTTGGGATCTATAAGCACATGGTTTCACATGTATACAAATAGTTAAAATTACTTTCTATGGTTGATATTTATATGTATGTATTAATATTATTGATTAATTTTTTAAAGTCAGGTTAATTAGTATTGACACTAATTAATAAGTAAATGAAGATAGTTCTTTTTCATTAATAAGCTTTTAATAGTAGAATTTAGGGTAAATTTCACTGACCACTATTGAAGTTTTTGACAAAAATAAAAATTTTTCTTATAGTTTTAAAAATTGTAGAAACCTCTCTATAGGTTTGATTTTAACATCAAAGAATTACAACCGTTAAAAATTTTGTTTAACTTAACACAAAATTACTATTCACTCTAAAATTATTTTTAAAATTGTCGTTTTCAACCCT
>JAOTRH010206614.1:0-11048 GCA_034768845.1 Heliamphora exappendiculata | reverse complement strand
GGAGAAGAAACAATAGACTTAGAACACCATATGGTACCTCCCTATCATGTATACAATTATTACATAAAGCTGCTTAATAATACCTAATCTGACCTATTATGAAAATGGCAGACTAACCCAATTCTATTGGAGCTTTCCATTTTGGCAAATTGTAAATTAAGCTACATTTTTAGAAAAAGGGTAACAACATTATTAATAACTAGATGGATCGACTGGTGAGATTTTTCAAATGCGTGTTGCTTTGTTGTGGACAAGGAGATTAGTACGACATTGTTCGAGTTGGGTAACTTCTTCCAAGACCTCTGTTCTAGGACACTAAGGCGGGGTGAATTACAACCATAAGGTATTTTTTTGTATGATTTAGATATATATATGTAAGCGTTTGTCATTTATGTACTTGAAATGATTTTCATTTATACATCTTTGTTCTTATTGTCATTATGCATCCACACACACACATATATATATATATATATATATATATATATTGTATTATGTTATATCAAGTCGCAAGTATGCCACCAGGCAGACATGTACGATCAGATGGGGGAGCCTTATTGACATTGCCCGTAGTGAGTACTCAGCCCTCGGTACCGCTTGATGTGGAGTCGCAGCATGAGACGACTGCTTCTTGTAGTAGTATTTGTAAGAATTTAAAGCTTTTTATAATAATAAAAATTTAACTTTGGTTTGTTAACACCTTAATTTGTTTACAATGTAGCAACATCGAAATAATGCGGGTGTGGTCCAACACGCGGCATAGGTATTCAAGGATTGGTTGACAAAGATGGAAAGCTTCCAGTTTTGATCCCCCAACAATTTTGTGCACCAGTCGGGAAGCATGCCTCCAAATTAGTGTCGAAGATAGGTGTTGAGGTTCGAACACATTTGCCAAATTTGAGCATTCACAAGTGGAAAGAGGTTGATGAAGAAATTAAAGGGCCAATATTTCAGTGACTTATGGTAATTGAAAATTATGTTTTTTTCAAATATATGAACGCTTACATAGCTTTATGGATTTTCTTGGGAATATGAATGGATTTGTAATGAATGATGAATGTTAGTCATTAAGTATTATTTAACTTTAATTGTAAGTTGGAATCTAGACGGTGCCTAAGTATATTTGTTTTTGAATTAAATAGGTTTACCAGAAAAAAAATTGAGATAGTTCGAAAAATAGAGAAAATTTTGTCCAAAATTTTAAATTTTAGACTTAGATTGTTTTTAAAAATATGATAACCAATATCCTTTAAAATAAGTAAAACTCAAAGTTTTTTTGGCTGCAAGTTGTTCTATGCATACGGAAGGTGTCGCCAATTGATTGTGACATAAGATTCATTTGGTTATTGTCGTACTGAAAGTGAGGAAAAGAAAGATTACTTGAGTTTCTTTTTATTTGTTTTTATTGTTTTATATTTTGCTTTTAAATGTTTTTTTTTTCGTTTTAGTATTTTTAACCAATAAAATAGGATATTCAAAAAAATAGCTAAATTGGGAGTTTGGAATAATTGTTTGAGTTGTACTATGATGAGAGAATAAACTAATAGATAATAAATAATAGTTTGAATTTAACCTAAAAAGTTGACATTTTCAACTTCAATAACATCAATATTTATATTCTTTTTTTTCTGAGTTTTTTTATTATTGTAGATAGATTCCCAGTAATATGAAGACAATTTATTGTATCAGCTATAATATCATTTTGATATTTTTCTTGTTGTATTTGTAGATTTGCTACAAAATGAAGATGGTGTCAAAGAATTTTTGTGTCGCGATTTTTTAAATATTATTTTATCAGATTAAACATCTTTTTTTGTTCATTTATTTAGAACGAATTGTTTGATACATCTTTTTAAAGTTAAATGTACATTTACATTATTATGTAGACAAATTAGAAATTTATACTTGATTGTTGTGGTGAATTTCGATTAATTTTGTCATTCATTCATTCTATTTGTGATAGAAAAGTTTGCTACCATTTACTTTATAGTAGTGACGGAATTTATTTTGCCACAAAAATCTGATTTTGTGATGATTTTGCGACAAATTTAGCCGTCACTAATTGTTGTTAACAATTTAGGTAAAAAAAAAGTTACCACGAAATTATTTGTCACTAATTATTTTCATTTCCGAGGAAGTAGCATTCGTCTCAAATTCCTTTATATTGCGAGGAAATATTTTGTCACAAACTCACTATACGTAAAAATAGTTATTCATTTTTGGTGACGAAATAGCATTTAAGACGAAATTTTTTTGTCAACAATTCACTTTTTTTATGACGAAATATGTTTTGTGAAGATTATTTTCGTTACCAAATATGACAATAAATCGTCACAAACGAAATTTGTTTGGTGAAGAGTCAAGCTTTTTCGTCACAAAATGTCAAAATTTTAGTGAGGAATTAAATTTTGTCACGAGGTACTTTTAGCGACGAACTTTTAGAGACAAAAGTGGAGATGGCGCATTTTCGTCACGGAATTTATTACCGATGAAATACATAGATTTAGAGAAGAAATTATTTCGTCAATAATAACTTATTTTGTTGTAGTGTTTGATGTACAAGAAAGGCACTTTAGAACTTGAAGAGGTTACTAGTGCTCTTTTGTTACATGAGAAAACGAAGAGGAATGGTGAATCAGATGCAGAAAGACTGTCGTTGGCTAAGTTTGAGTTAAGCAGAGGAAGAAGCAGATTCAGTGAAAAAAGTTCTAATAAAGGGAGATTTCGGTCCAAGTCACGTGCAAGAAAGAACGTGAAATACTTATATTACCACAAAACTTGTCACTTTAAGAGCCAGTGTCAAGAATGGAAGCAACATCTAGAAGAAAATAAGCGTAAAAAAGCGTCTACAAAATCCGTTAGTTTTGTCGAAAAATCATTAGACAATGAGGTAGACGGAGATGCACTTTTAGTTTTTTAGATTTTAATTTTTTGTCGAAGTCATGAATATTATATTCAAGATACTCATATTATATGTGTCCAGTTAGAAAATAGTCTGACTCGTATAAGTCTTACAACTGGGGTACTATTCTAGTGGAGAATGACTTAGTGTGTCAGTCAATTGGAATAGGTATAGTCAAAGTCAGGATGTTTGACGGGATTGTGAGGACTTTGGCGAATGCCAAGCAAGTTTTGGGATTAAAAAAAAATAGTTTCTTTGGGAATATTGGATTATCTAAGTTATGGGTTTACAGCAAATGGTGGAGCAATGAAGATTGGAAAATGGGCTATGATAATCATGAAATGACAAAAAGTGAATGGTCTTTACAGATTGGTAGGGGACACGGTGGTATGTAGAGTTACCACTACCACACAAGCAAAATTCAGCAAAAATGGCACGAGACACGGACATTTAGGGCTTAGTCAGGCTGGCAAGTAGAGTATGTCAAAAAGTCAGAAGAAGAGTGCAGCAGTCGAGGTGAAGTTCTGTTAGAAAAGTTCACCCAAAAAATCGGATGAAAATGGTTCAAATCAGCAGTAGCAAAAACAAAGCAGTGGAGAACCTTCAGGTCACAAGAAAGCTAGGGGCAGATCAGGAAAAGATCAGATGCAAGTAGCTGTGTTAGATAAGGTAGAGTCATCACAAACGGCTGAGACTGGGGAGTTTGGAAGACTGTCCAAGAATGAGAGGTTGGTTGATTGCAATAGGGACAAGTTTGAGTGTGACTTGAATTTGGTCCAAGTTCATTCAGGTTGATGAACAGAGACGGTAGAGCATCCATACCCATGAATGGGGTGCAGGACGAGGCAATCGGTAGATCTTTAAGATGGTAATGGTTCAGAAATTCGAGCCAATGTGGAGATTATTGGTTTGATGTCTCGATTTTTGGTATTCATACTCGGTAGGACGTCCGGACAGCATTGGAGGACTAAAAAGTGGGTCGACATATGCGCATGATCTCTGCAGAAGGTAGAGAAACCGAGATATATTAAAGACGGATCGATCGGTCTAAAGACGAATCGATCGGTCTAACAAACGGATCAATCGGTCTGAAGATGGATCGATCGATTTGGGCGCAGCAGCAATTTCTGCGCGGGTGCTAGGATTAAGTTTTGACCTGAGAGCTGCATATATTAGGGTTTTATGTTTCATAAAAACCTTAACGTTGTCTATACACTTGAAAGGGCTCGGTAGAAAGACTAGAGAGAGTATAGAGAGACAGTAAGAGGCTCAAGTTTAAGGATACAAATATAGTGTAAATATAAGAGAGAGTAATTGCAATCTTTATTGATAATAGTGGATTCTTTCTTCTTGTCCCGTAGAGATAGGCAGTCAGCCGAACTACATATATTCATGTTCTTGTGGGCATTTTTGTTCTTTACTTACTTTGTGTTAATTGAAACCTATGTTACTATTTTCGCTGCGTAGGGATTTGAATCCTTAAAATCCCAACTATTAATACCAAATCCCACAAATGATTCATGATAACAAAAAATTCCTAAAAAATCTCAACAACTCAACTACCCTAAAAAAAACTTTTAACAGCTTGGAATAAATCTACCATAATCTGATAATGATAGAACTACTAACTAACAAATTTTAAATTTTAAATTTAAAAAAAAAAACAGATGCCCTGTGAATTATTTATAACAAAAAAGGCTTTATACCCAGGCTTTAGAGGTTCATCATCTTTCCCACACTTGACAGCATTTATGCTATAACCGGATTTTGGGGAATCCGCGAGTGCTAGATAATAAGTCTTGTTTGCAATGTTTAAAAAACTTAAGTTTTAAAATATTTAGTTTTGTTTAGATGAAAAATGAAAAAAAAATTTAAAAATGTTTAGAATAATTTATTTAGAGTAATTTATTTTTTTTGCTTTTTGTTAAAAAGTTTAATATGTCTTTACTTTTTGCTTTTAAATTGTTGTAATTGAATATTAATATTGGCATAATTTCTTTATTTTAGTGAGCAGAATTGATTTTTTTAATTGAAGATATATATTATAGTCATTTTGCTCAAAAAAAATTAGAGATGTCAAATAGTGGCCTCGTTTGGCAATTGGCTTAATGTCGGTTTTTTGCCTTTTTACTTAAAGTTTAAAAAAGTCAAAAAATCTTATTTTTCAAACTCAAAGGGTTTTAGTTTTTTTTCTTTTTACATAATTTTTATTATTTTTTAAAAAAATATCATAACTGTTATTATACACATCTATTTTTTTAAAAAAATTATAATTTTAAAATTTGCTCATCAAAATATATCAAACAAGATCAATATTGAATATAAAATTATCTAAAAATAAATTTTAAAAATTTATAACAATTTTAAGTAAATTTTTTGCCTTTTGTCTTAAAAGCCACCATATACTATTATCAAACGAACTTTTGGACTTTTTAACTTAAAGTGATTTAATGTCAAAATGTCAACTTAAAGTCAGTTACCAAATGAGACCGCTTAAAAGTTAATTTTTTTTATAAAAAAAAATTAGCATTTTAGAGATGACGAAAAACGGCTAAATGGAGACAGTGATTTGAAAAATGAGTTGGCATATCTAGTTCAGAGTTTACGCTATCTTATGATCATCATCATGTGATGAACGACGATTTGATCCCTTCTTGTTCATTCTAATTTTGAACGTTTCTAGTAGAATTCACTAGGATAATTAATCTAATTGAAGAAAAGTAGAATAAATTCATCGTACCTGTTCTTCAAAGTACAGATTTTTTGGTATCTCGTATCGAATGTAGATAAAATCTAGCAAAAAATGACTTGCAAAATAAAACAGGATTCTTTCAACTTGGAGATTTCTTTTGGGTTTGCTTTGGAGAGATCGGCGAACGCGTAAATTAAGCTAACAGCTAGGGTTGCAAATGAATCGCAAATGAATCGAGATGAGTTTAATTGAGTCGAGCTTTTACGAGTTTAAGAAAAATGTATAATGTTCGAGCTCGAGCTTGATTAGGTTTGTTCTCAAGCTCATGCTCATTTATGTTATTTGAGTACAGAATATGATCATTTTTAAACAATCGAACTTATCTCAAACAAGTCTATTCAAAAAAATTTAAGAGTATGATCATTTTTAAACAATCGAACTGATCTCAAACAAGCCTATTCAAAAAAATTTAAGAGGGATCAATTATTATAAAAGTTCTAGATTTTATAACAATTTTTAAGGCGCTTGTATATATCAAGTCTAGCTATTAAACTAAGTTTTTATGAGCTTATTCAAGTTGGGTTAAACTTATACGAGTTCAAGTCGTTTAACAAACGAGCTTAAGTTTAAGTTCATGAACAACTTAGTTTGTTTGCACCTGCATTAACTGGAGCCTAATTTTAAGTTTATGAACAACCTAGTTCGTTTGCATTAACTGGAGCCTAATTTTAAGTTGTTCCAGCCTAATTTTAAGTTTATGAACAACCTAGTTCGTTTGCACTAACTGGAGCCTAATTTTAAATTTATGAACGATCTAGTTCGTTTGCACTAACTGCGAGTTATGCAAAAACGAACAATATTTTTACATAGATATTTTTGTGTCTCATATTTACACAAGGACCATATTGAAGAACAAGGAGAGTAATGATTCGGTGCTCCCAGCGTACTATGTGGTACTTCTACCTAATATGATAACGACAAATTTTACGATAAAGATATGATGACTCACTTTTGTTGAGTGATTATGAGACAAAAAGTTATCCACATTGTGTAGGTTTACGATCATTTATTTGTTGAAAGTACCACGTGGTATCGTCTACATGATACTTCAAAAATACCTAATAATTTTCCATGAAAAGAAACGACTTTTTTTTTCAGTGTTTCTCAATAATGCTATAACATATATATTTGTATGCATGAGCATATCGGGCGAATTTGACAAAACTATTGTTGATAATTTTTTAATTTTTTGCTATTAATTTTAGTTATAAGTTACAAATTTTTTCAAATATCAATAACTTTTACCACAACTTATAACTACTTTTTTTTTATATTTCAGTTACAAGTTATAATCTTTACCAAATACTCATAATTTTTACTACAAACTACAATTTATAAGTTACTAATTTCAGCAATTCCAAATACCACCATCTTCTGATTCACGTCTTTTCGCTTTTAGTTTTTCATATTTAAGAAAACAAAAATAATAAAATGTTCAAAAATACACATCATTTTCATATTTCTTTTATATTTGTTCAAGAACAGTTTTTAAGAATTGTTAACATCTTTATGGTGTTTTCTAAAATTTGAATTGTTTCCCTTTTTTTTTTTTCAAAAACAGTTTTAGAAGATAATTTGTCAAATAAAGTTTTTGTTAGGATGACACATTAGTTAGGAGCCAGCTAGGATATTTTCAGAGGCAATGAGAGTTAGTTAATAAGAACTTAGCTGGAAGATATTGGAAAAATCGTTAAAATTTTATTTATTTTTGTCTGTTTGAATTCTTTTAATGTTTTAATTAGAATATTTTATTCTTTCGGTGGCCTCAACAAGAGGAACAAAAAAGCATGCAATCTTGATTAAAAAAATATTAATAAAAATTCACTAAAGATAAAAATAAGCAATATATGGCCCTATTTGGATAAACATGGTTTATTAGCTTATCGGCTTATAAGTCAAAAATAAGTTACGTCATCCAAACGAACCAAATAAACAAAATTTTAAGCCAATAAGCAAATAAGTTAATAAGCCAAATAAACTAAAAATTATTCAAACAAACTAAGTTTATTTAAGCAAATAAGTCAAAATATGCCAAAAATTACCTAAACGAACTAAGTTTAAACGAAATGATTTATTTGTGTCACCCAAGCGAACCAGCTTATTTGTATTTTGACTTATTTACTTATAAGTAAATAAACAATAAGCTACCCACCTAAACATGTCCATAATTTTGCTTATTGACTTAGTTTGGCTTTTTTTTTAATTTTTGAACTTTTTTCGTATTTTGGTCAAAAAAAATTTAATCTTACGGCTCATATAGACAAATGAAGTAAAAAAATATAATAATTTTATAAGAAGATGAAAAAAAGTTAACTAAGTACAAAAATAAAAAGCAAAATTAAATTTTAAAAAATAAGCAATTATTTCAAATAAGTCCAAATTTATATATGTAGGATTATGAGTACATACAGTTATTTCCCCCATCTGCACTATGCAGTTGGCCAAGTAGGTCTCATTGTGGAGCAATGAGTTGATGATTGAACCATTAGTTTTGTATGATTCCACAGTCGTAATTGACGAATTATAAAATTAACAGTTTAAATCATTCACACGGAATCAAAATGAAGCTCATTAGCCCAGCTCCATAAGTAATTATTAGGTGCTCTCGAAATACCGTATGACAAAGTCACGTAATATTTCTATTTAATATGATAGTAATAAATTTTATAGTAACAATATGATAATTCATCTTTATTGGGTGATTAAAAAATAAATAATAACTCATATTATGTATATTATAATTATTTGTTTACTTAAATTACTACGTGATATCGCCTAATACTCCGAAAATTTCTAATAATTTTTCCAGCTAACACAGTGCAGTTGGACAGATTTCTTTTATCCATATATTCGGGTTGTAATCTCTGTGGAACATGGATAAATTAGAATTGTGTGTTTTTTTTTCCTCTCTCTGTTTAAATTCTTCTCCTCTGAGTTTTATAAAACTTAAAGTGAATTTTTAAAATTAGGCCACTTAATTTTATTTAAAAACTCAGGACCGATTTAAAATTGGACAGATTTTATTTAAATTAAGTGCTGGTCTTTTTATTTAAATTTGTACGTACAACAAATATTACTCAAAAATTAATTATAGAAAAGGTAAAATTACAAAAATTTACACTTGTCATTAACGGTCAATATAATAACTTAAAAATATCGCTTAAAAATTAACTTTCTTATACTTTTAATTTAGAATGCACTAATTATCTTTACAACTTAGTTCTCAATTCTCTTAACTTTTTTTTTATTATTATTTTTATGATTTTATCTTCGACAAACATGACGGTTTACGATTGGCTTTAACTTGAAATTTTCAACATAAAAAAATATTTACAATTCGAATTCTTGAGTAGTCTACCGAAACGAACTTCGCTAATGGTTTTTACTTGAACAAATAATAATATTGGGCATTTTTTTTAATTAACCCTTTAAAAAAAGATAATATTTAAACTTATATAAAGGGTCCAAAAAAATTTGGGACCCTAAAAATTAGTCTATAAATTAGGGTCTAAACGATTGCTTTACGAGCCTTAAGCTTAGGCCGGGCCAGTAATTTATGTAGTTTTCATGGTTTTTCGGAAAATAAAAACAAAAGGCAAAAATGACATATACCATGGTAGATGTGGGCATAACCTTGGAAAACAAGGTTCCTAATTTTTTATTAAAATGGAATATATAATCATTAAATTAAGTTCAAAAAAGTTATAGTCATCCATCAATAAAAGGTTCTATTTACTTTAACTTTTTATCAAGAATTTTCTGGGTGTAACTATTAATACCAAGAAAGAGGAAAAAATATTTTATTAATTGAAATAGAAAAGTAATTAATTTTAACTTTCAGAAACTTCTACCCAGAATCCTTTTTCTCTCATTTTTTTTCCTCGAAAACACATTGTATACAAAATATCGACCACATAATCCACAAAAAATGCATCTCAAGCGTTAATTGCATGTAAAATATTCAAAAAGTAATATTTATAGGTAGAAAATAAATAAAAAGACTGTATATATATAAAATAATAGAAGAAAATATAAAATAGATATAGGTTCAAACCTAGTGGACCTAATTTTTCTTCTTTTCTTTTTTTTTTTGATTATTAGAGGCGATCCGAATATAATTTCAGATTAAAATATGACTTTCAAATTAAATACCGTATTAGATGTTACCAAAGCAATTGGCGAGATCATACGCAAAAAAAAAACCCACCAAATGTTGTGGGTTTCGTATTATTTTATATGAATGGTTAAAATTTATTTTTTATAGTTAATTGGTAATTGATTATCTGTGTAATTAGGTCTCATTTGGCAATCGGTTTTAAGCTGGCTTAAATTTAGCTCTTTTTAAAAAAAAATTTGCTTATTGAACCAAAAAGTTCTTTTAAAAAAAATGATGAAACTAAACCCCGAGATTTTTTCCCACAATATATTTTCAATTTTATAGCCTAATTGTAAATGTGATTATCTTCTTAGTTATTATAAGTGACATGTAAAATATTATTAGAGAACACTTGGGCTATGTTTGGATTGAAATCCGTCAAATATATAATAAAAAACAATTGAATTGGATATTAAAATAATAAAAGAAGAATCATGTTAATCACAATTTACTGGACGGTAGATAATAAGATGATGAGAACAAAAAATTCATTATTAATACACTTTTAAAGATAAAATATGTTATTTTTATAAATATCAATACATTTTATATAAATATTTATACAATTTTTGGTCCTCGTCCATAAAAGAATAATATAAAACAGAAAAATCACTTGCCAAGGCAACAACACCATCAATGGGGATCTAATTTACCAGTGAAACTACAATGGCCCTGTTTGGGTAAACAAGTTTATTGACTTATTGACTTATAAGCCAAAAATAAGTTACGCCACCCAAACGAACCAAATAAATTAAATCTTAAGCCAATAAATAAATAAGTCAATAAGTTAAATAAGTCAAAAATCATCCAAACAAAATGACTTATTTAAGCAAATAAGTCAAAATATGCCAAATAAATTAAAAATAAACCAAACAAAGTAACTTATTTACGTTTTAACTTATTTACTTATAAGCAAATCAGCTAATAAAACTGATCACCCAAACAAGACTAATATCTCAAATCAATGTAGTGATTATCTAACTATTATTAAAAAAGCAACATTCCTTTATTTATATGAACTCACAATTAAAATTTACTCACATTTCTTATTTCAAAATTAGCCACCAATACATAATAATATTAAGAGTTATTTGATGATTATTTCTATTTTTACGTATCATAAGATTTGTAGTCCCATCATATTTTTTTTGTTGTATTTAGTCTTATTTTTTAAATTAACAAAATAGGAGTACTAAAATACTCATATTAATTTCGGGTGTATCAATATATGGTTGGTT
>JAOTRH010206603.1:0-11048 GCA_034768845.1 Heliamphora exappendiculata | reverse complement strand
AAATTTTCTTGCTTTATATTTGTAATTTTACATTTCATTTGTTATGTATTTTACGTAGAGAATAATGCAAATGATTGCTAGGCTTATATGTGCCAACCTAGTTGAGAAATACTTGACCTATAGTGATGCAATTTCTCTATTTTTTAAATATGTACAATACACTTACAATGTGTAAAATTATTCACATTTTTTTATAACGCATTATTGGCACAAGAATCCAACCAATTTTTTTTAAAAAAAAATAATAATAATGCGTGCCATTGGTATCATCTCCATGCCCTCTTTCCCCCCAAATTTCTCTCTCCAATGTGTGGATGGTGCGAAATCGATGGTGGTTCTTTTTATCTCATAAATAAATAGGAAGATTTATATGTTTATTTTATGGCATTTTAAAATTATCTCATTTGTGTTGTAAAGTTTATCGAGAATATTATAGTTATAAAAAATTAAATTAATAGAATATCAATAATTGCATGGTCAAAATACATTTATTATAAAAGAAATATACAACAATATTGATTTGATCCAGTTGTTAATAATCAATCAATTTAATTTATGAATATATATATATATATATATATATATATATATATAGAGAGAGAGAGAGGGAGAGAATAGAGAGAGAGAGACGCAGAAAGGAAGAGATACCGTGAGAGAGAGAGAGAGACGCAGAGAGGGACCGACAAAGAAGAGCCGGAGGCGGTGAGCGGCGGCGGGTATCCGGCGGCGGCAGTGACGGTGATGACAGAGATGAACGGCAAGGATGGTGACGGCCACCGGAGGTGGCGACGGGGAGGGGGCATGCGCGCCTGCTTTTCCTTCCCTTTCTTTCTTTCTTTGTTTCTTTCGCATTTTGTTTTTTTTTTAAATGGGCTCAGTTGGTTGGTAGAGCCAACTCAGCAGTTGTGTCATTGGTTGTGCCATTGGGTTGTGTCTGTAGTGTCTCTCTACGGCGATACAGGCCAGTTCTACGTGAACAGAAGCTAACCTCCCGCGTGTCGAAGCACGTGCGAACTAGTTTAGATAATTATCAACACAATTTAATTCTGATTTTCAAATCCGCACTTATTTTTCTCCCTCCACAGTCCAGCTTGCAAAAATTTTCATTCCCAGCCCCCTTTCGGCCTGTTCGTCTTCTGCGAACCCTAGTTACTCGCTCTAGGGTTTTTGTTTCTTCCTAGCGTTTGATCCGTTCTCATTTTCTTGGTTTTATTTCTCTGGATTCCTTTTGTTCGGCTCATTTATCACTTTAACTCGATTTTTTGTATCTACCAAGGAGTTCGGAGCCACTCGAAAGAGAGGAAGGCCGGACGCTACCTTGAACAGCAAAGGCTGTTTCAAGAAATCGAAGCAAGGTTCGTTTACATAATGCTACTTTCTTCCATAGTATGCGTTAAATCTTGGTTTTCTTCAAGAAATTGCTCGGATTCTGATTTACTTTACGATTTAGATCTGCATTGTATATTGCGCACATACGCAAGCAGGTTCAGCGTTTTTCAAATAATTCAGCCATTTTCTATGTGGCACGAAGGTTTATAACGTATTTTGATGTGCTACTCATTCTCCCCGAGCCTCTTTTGCTGTTTTATATTGGGTTTAGCTAGTTCTGCTGACTTTTCTTGCTTTTTCTTAGGTTTTTTTTGCGGGTTCTCTCTCTCTTTCTTTCTTGATCACTGATTATTTATCTTGTATCTCTAATTGTTTGCGTTTGTTTGTTTAAGATTGTAGAGTTCTTTAATAATGAATAAACAAAGAATAACTAGAGAGATGAAATATGCGAAGTAATCAGAAGCACAGAACAGAGCGAAATAAGGTTGGGCGAAGGAGAAGGTTAATTGAGTATGGAGTACTGGCAGTATGAACAGCATTTTGGCTCTCCAAATCTGATCATCCCGGAAGCATTACTATCTCTCCTATTTATAACACTCAAAGAAGTTATGTTAGGATTGTGATAGAATTCTTTAAGAGATATAATTTGATCATGAAAGGTGATCTCGGGGAATCAAGGGATTCTATCCAACAATCGACCAGGTAGTGTTCTACTCTAACTCAATAAGGTCGGCCGACAGGTGCCCTGTGGGTATCTGACCCACTTGGGTCTAATACCCGACCCACTCAGGTCGATTGACTCGGGGGTCACTCGAGTGACTCGAGTAAGCGGGTCCCATAGTCCGATAAATCCTTTTCTTAGCCACCAAACCACATGTCTCCCAACGTCCCGTGTAAGATTATACTTCCATTGTCTTTATTGTCTCTGGAACAATCTTTCGATTCTCAGAAGAATCTATAATTATATTGTCTGTGCTATATCTTGGCTGTTCAGTCTGTGCTGAGCCACATAGTCGGTGCTATGTCATCATGATTAGGTAGTCAGAGCTACGTTATAGTCTGTGCTGTCTTCACGACCCATGTCGTGGTAATAATATAGTCTGTGCTGTCTTCATTCTCTGTGCCTTGGTAATAATACAGCCAGTGCTGTCTTTGTGGTCTGTGCCATGGCAAGTAGTCAGAGCTACCGTCGTAGTTAGGGATAAGCTTCATAGTCCGTGTTATGGAATGTCTTCATTCGTAGTCAGAGCTACGCTTCATAGTCTGTGCTAAGGAATGTCTTCTGCATCTGCATGATAAACAACGATATTAGTTGGCCGTGTTTATAGGGGTCCCAATCGCTCGGATCCCTAGTAGTTTGAGTCACCAGTGGAATGAGTAATTTATGCCATCACTTGAGTACCTAGATTAGAGTAGTTAACACTGGTTAAGTGGAAGAATACCCGAGCAGCTTGGGTCATGAGTGACTCAAGTTATGAGTATTGTATCCGAGTTACTAGAGGGGAGAGTAGCTCGGGTCTTGAGTGACTTGAGTTCTGAGTGAAAGTATTGCACCCGGGCTACTAAAGGGTTAGTAGCTCAGGTCATGAGTGACTCGAGTTCTGAGTAGAAGTATTGCACCCGAGCTACTAGAGGGGTGAGTAGCTCGGGTCATGAGTGACTCGTGTTATGAGCAAAAGTTTTGTACCCGAGCTACTGAAGGGGCAAGTAGCTCGGGTCATGAGTGACTTGAGTTCTGAGCAAAAGTATTGCACCCGAGCTACTAAAGAGGTGAGTAGCTTGGGTCATGAATGACTCGAGCAGATGTATTGTTTAAATCATGTAGTTAAGAAGAAATAATTCTTGTCGCCAAAATGGAGTTCTGTATGTAGGTTGAACCACTCGCCCGAGAAGGGGAGCCAAGTGGCTCGACTGTCAAGCAGACCGACTGTGCCAGAGCGGGTGAAATGTACAAGAGTAGATCAATCGTGCCCGAGTGGCTCAACTCTACCCGAGTAGGTCTACTGTATGAGTAGCTCTACTGTACCTACGTGGCCCTATTGTACTCGAGTGGCTCTACTGTACCCATGCAGTTCTACTGTATTCAAGTATGTCTACTATACCCGAGTAGGTCTACTACTCGAGTAGCTCTACTGTACTTGAGTCGCTCTACTATACAAGTAGCTCGGGTGTCATACTCATCTTGAAAAATTTCGCATTGACTTTCTTTCATCATTACTCTTAATATTAGCTTACTCAAGATATCTGCTCTAGTGGATTGACCCATAATTTTTTATGTATTTATTATTTCAAAAAAATATACGTTGAGAAGCGACGACCCATCTACAAAGATTTTCTGTTTCTTGGATTATTTCTTTTTGGGTGGTTTTTTCTTTTGTTCTTTTTTTATTTGAAAAAACTTGTTAGGTTGATTCTTTTGTATTGGTCATGAATACCTCGTTAACCTTGTGAAATTTTGTATTTTACTTGGAAAATAATGATAACCACTGTGTGGTGGATAATGGGAAAATAGTGCTGAATATACCTAAAAGTAGCAGGACTCACCTCTACAATTGTATTAATATTGATATTTTTGCCCCCATTACGCTGTTATTCACCACCCTCTGCCAATTGGGCAGTGGTTAGTAGGATCTTTTTTTTGTTAAGGAGTAGAACCTATCATTTTTATAAATATTAATATACTTTGTAAAGAGATCTATACATTATATACTCTTTAATCACTGTTCATTGAGCCCGAATTTCAAGAAAAACTTATACCTATCAAAGCTCGTTCGTACCAAATGGATGAAGTTCAATTAGAATACTGTAAACATGAAATTTAAGATTTATTAACAAAAATCTTATACGACCAAGTCAATCTCCATGGTCTTGTGCATCATTCTATGTTAATAAAAATACTGAATTAGAACGTGGTACACCCTGTTTGGTTATCAATTATAAATCATTAAATAAAGTATTGCAATAGATTAGATATTCTATTATAAATAAAAAAATGATTTACTTAATAGATTAAATCAAGCAAAAATTTTTTTTAAGTTTGATATGAAATCAGGATTTTGACAAATACAAATGGATGAACAAGATTGATATAAGATTGGTCGCTATAAATGGAATGTAATATCTTTTGGTTTAAAAATGCTCATTCAGAATTTTAAAAAATTATGAATAATATTTCAATTTTTATATTCAATTTTGTATTGTTTATATAGATGATGTACTTATTTTTTTCCCCTCAATATCTCAACACATTAAGCATTTACATAAATTTTATAATATTATTAAAACAAATGGTTTAGTTTTAAGTGCTCCAAATATGAAATTATTTAAATTAAATGTTTATTTTTTAGAACATCAAATTCATAAAGGTACAATTATTTCAATAGATAGATCAATTGATTTGCTAATAAATTTCCTAATGAGATTACTAACAAAATCCAATTACAAAGATTTTTAGGTGGTTTTAATTATATTTTTTAATTTTATCAAGATTTATATAAAGAATGATAATTATTATATCAAATATTAAAAAAAAATCTAAAACCTTGGACTTCTCAACGTACGAAAGGATGTACAAAAAATTAAATAATATGCAAAACATTTACTATGTTTATGTTTACTCATCCCTATAGCTTTCAAAATAGTTAAAACAAATGTATCTGATATTGAATATAGTGGCATCTTAAAACAAAAAACATCAAAATAAAGAATAACTTAGTTCGATTTACTAGTGGTTTTTAGAAATTCACTCAAATGTATTAGTCTACCATAAAAAAGAAAATTTTATCAATAGTATTATGTATTATTAAATTTGAAAGTAATCTTTTGAATCAAAATTTTTATTAAAAATTAATTGTAAAGATGCTAAAAATATTTTGCAAAAGGATGTAAAAAATATAGTTTCCATACAAATTTTTGCTCGATGGCATGCAATTCCTGAAGAAGAAGATTACAAAATTTTTAAATTAAAGAGTGATAATGGGAAGCCTTTGGCTTTGGCCAAATTTGTTGGCAATTTTTTGCCATCTAGTGTGGTATTATTCTCAAAATATAACACACCCTACCAGTATTTTTTATGAAATAATTTTAGTAGAGAGTGGTTCAATTAAAATTCAACGCAATTTAAATGATAATGGTGTTACCATTAGTTATTCGAAATGTGTAATTCAACAAATTATTTTCAAAACTGATGCCATTCGTTCCAAAAGTTATAATTATTATGACTATTAAAATACTTTTCATTATATTTTTTATTTACAAAATAAAATGATGAAACATTCTTTGTTCATCAAATTTTGTAATAAGTTTAAATTTTATATTCCAATTTGGTTTTATGTTTGGTGGCTTGAATTTGGTCCCAATTTGTTAAAAGCATTTTCACCAACTGATTTTGTTACTGGTCACATGGTTCACTTTCCAAAAGAAGATTCTCACTCATGAAAAAATGCCAAACAACGTGTATTCTGCTTTTTCAAAAATTTTAAGAGATGCACAGTTAAAGTATACAGTACTTTTTACTATTCATTATCAGAAGTCAAAAGGTGTACATTTCCATTGTACTGTTCCTCAAAAAAGACAAAAAACAGTAACTTAAGGCGTGAAGTTACAATAGTTACTGTAGTCTACTATTCATTATTAGATTTCACACAGTAACTAGACAAGTTACTATTCATGAACAGTGGTTGGTGCAAATTTTCAAAAGATCAACAATACATGTCATTATTTTGGTTTGTTTTCCCAAATGTAATTTGAATTCTATTTTATGTCCGAAGGCTTGCACGCCTATATAAAGGGACTGTCTTACCTTTGTTAGACAGAACATCCAAATCCAATTTTCTTTCCCATGTAATCACCTTCTCCTCTTTTATATTTTTCTTTCGGTCTTCTACCACATAGTTGTAAGTATTGTTTTTATTTCCAAGTTTCAATAAAAGTTATTTTGCTGTGTTATGTTTTTAGAATAACATGATCCAAGTTTTATGTTGGGATACCATTTACTAGGCCCAATACATAACTTGGATCATGATATACGAAATCACACAACAATAGTTAATCAGAGTAAAACTATACAAAATAATACTATTATTAAAGCTTGTATTGATACAAAGTTTGAATAACTTGCACACTTTTGTAGAAGGTAGAAGATAAATATACAGAGAGGGATGGATGGATACAAGAAATAGAACAATTAAAAGAAATATTTGGTTTGAAACTTAGTCTGCCTTGATTAGGGTAAGGCAATTCCTTTTATAGGCTCGCAGGCTTTCGGACATGAAATGGAATTTAAATTATATTTGAGAAACAGTAAACAAAATAATTACATGTACTTTTGAAATTTGCGCCAACCACTATTTATGAATAGTAACTTGTCTGGTTCTTGTGTGAAATCTAATGATGAACAGTAAACTACAGTAACTACTGTAACTTCATGCTTTAAGTTACTATTTTTTTGTCTTTTGTGAGGAATAGTACAATGATACTGTGCATCTTTTGACTTCTAAAAAAGAATAAGAGAGAGTACTGTGTACTTTTACTGTACAGATTTTGAAAAAGCGAAATATGCGTTGTTTACCGTTTCTTCATGAGTGGGAATTTTTTTTGGGAAAGTGAACCATGTGACCGACAACATAATCAGTCGGTGGAAATGCTTTTGACAAATTGATTGCTTAGAGCGAAGTAGAATCAAAATTTATTCCGAAATAGTCATCTTCATTTTTGGGAGAATTATTAGAACCATTAGGAGAGATCATTTCTCTTAAAAGATAATCATCTTCTAATTGGCATGTCATCTCGTGAAAAATTGCTTTCTTGAGTGCTTGAGGAGACAAATGAGAATTGTTTAATTTCACTTTAGTTTAAATGGTTGGGAGATTAATGTTAACAAAATCAGTCGAGGATGTAGAAAAAGGTGGAAACCTTTGATGGTTGGAAAACAGCTTTAGATGCATAATTCGATTTAGGTGAAAGATTTTTGATGATATAATTTGAGAGAATTGGGGTAGAATTCTTTCGAGATATCGAATTTATCTCACCATTTTAATGCATATTCCCGAGAGAGAAAGGGAATTTTAATGCATATTCCCGAGAGAGAAAGGGAATATCATTTTGAATAGCAATTATAAATTTCCATTGTAGGAGTCGAAAAAAATTGAAATCAGCAAAAAAATATAATAATGAAGGGCACAAAGGAGTTGTGAATTTTGAATAATGGGCAAAAGATTCTTGCAATGTAAGAGGAGGGATTTGAAGTTGGCACCAAATTCAAGCCACCAAATATGGAACCAATTTGGAATATAAGATTTAAAGTTATTACAAAATTTGATGAACTAAGAATGCTTCATCATTTTATTTTATAAATAAAAAATATGATGAAAAGAATTTTAATAGTCATAATAATTATAGTTTCTAGGATGAAGGACATCATTTTTGAAAACTTTATTAAAATCGGAGCTACAGCCCCAATCAGTTTTGGAAATAATTTCTTGGATTACACATTTCGAATAACTAATGGTAACACTATTATCATTTGAATTGTGTTAGATTTTAATTGAACCAGTCTTTACTAAGATTGTTTCATAAAAAAAAAACCTAGTAGGTTATATTTGGAGGATTATACACATTGGATGACAAATAATTGTCAATAAATTTGGCCAAAGCCAAAGGCTTCTCATTATCACTCTTTCATTTAAAAATTTTGTAATCTTCTTCTTCAAGAGGTGTAACGGAGAAAATGGTTTCATTAGAAAATGGGGGTTTTACCCTTAATAGACTGAGTGCGTGTGGGATTTTTAGGAATCATTATCTCTGAGTGCCCATTTTGAGACATTGAAAATTATTTTGGAACCATGCAAAAATTCTCGAGTAAGAAAGTGAGGGAGAGAATTGGATTCTCTTTTAATAAATTTAATTTCAAAGTAAAAAATACTAAGAATTGCTTGCTATCGAGCAAAAATTTGTTTGGGAGCTATATTTTTTTACAATTTTTTTTTGCAAAACATCTTTTGCAGCTTTACAATTAATTTTTAATAAAAAAATTTTATTCAGAAGATTACTTTCAAATTTAATAATACATAATACTATTGATAAAATTTTCTTTCTCATGATAGAATATAGCATTTGAGTGGGTTTTCAAACACTACTAGTAAATCGAACAAGTTGCTCTTTATCTTGATATCTTTGTTTTAATATGCTATCATAGCCAATATCATATGCATCTATTTTAACTATTTTAAAAGCAGTATGAATGGGTAAACATAAACATGGTAAATATTTTTCATGTTGTTTAATTTTTTGTACAGCCTTTGTAAGTTGAGGAGTTTAACGTTTTGAATTTTTTTAAAATTTTTGATATAATAATTTTGTGTCTTTATATGAATTTTGATAAAATTTAGAAATTTATTTAAGACTATTTAAAAAAATCTTTGTAATTGGGTTTTGTTAATAATCTCATTAGGAAATTTATTAGCAAATTCAATTGATCTATCAATTGGAATAATTGTACCTTTATTCATTTGATGTCCTAAAAAGCGAACATTTAATTGAAATAATTTCATCTTTGGAGCATTTAAAACTAAATCATTTGTTTTAATAATATTATAAAATTTGTGTAAATGTTTAATGTATTGAGATATTGATGTAAAAAAAATAAGTACATCATCTATATAAGCAATACAAAATTGGATAAAAGGATTGAAAATATCATTCATAATTCTTTGAAATTTTGAAAGAGCATTTTTTAATCCAAAAAGCATTACATTTCATTCGTAGTGACCAAAATGTATTATGAATACTGTTTTATGTTGATCTTGTTCATCTATTTGTATTTATTAAAATCCTGATTTCATATCAAACTTAGAAAAGATTTTTGCTTGATTTAATCTATTAAGTAAATCTTTTTTATTTGAAATGAGATATCTAATCAATTGCAATAATTTATTTAATAATTTATAATTGATAACCAAACGAGGTGTACAACGTTCTAATTCAGCATTTTTATTAATATAAAATGTTGCACAAGACCATGGAGATTGGCATGGTCGTATAAGATTTTTTGTTAATAAATCTTGGATTTCTTTTTTTTAATATTTTAATTGAATTTCATCCATTTGGGATGGCCAAGCTTTGGTAGGTATATACTTTTCTTGAAAATCGGGCTTATAAGACAATTGTATAATATGTTGTTTTCTATGCCAAAAAGCACAAGGAATTATGGAATATAAATATTTTTCATATAACTTTTTAAAATCTTCTATTTGTTGTTGAATTTTAAATTTGTTTAATTGTTCATCTCTTTGTGAATGGGGTACTTCTTCTTGAAGAAAGTTAATTTGTTTTTGCTTAAAAATTAAATTAGTTTCTAATTCTTGGAGTGTATGAGGTTGTGGAGGGAAAATTAATTTCTTGATCTTCTAATAATTTTGTATTAATACATTGGTGGATAATATTAAAAGGAGCTATCATGGTTAGGAAATGTATTCCTAATATCATATATTGTGATAAATCTTGAATTAAAACAAATTCTATTTGTAGACAGATACCTTGATTGTAAATATAGGCATTGGATAATTTATATTTAATCTTTATAGAACTGCCATTAATAGTATGTAAGTTTAGATTTGTTTTTTCAATATATATATATATACATATATACTACAAATCACATCTCAAATTTCATAAGCAACAACCTCGCAATACTCTTCACCGATACAAAAAGCAATCAACAAAACAAGCATTTACATCTAAAAAGGATGCATTATGTTGGAAATATGGCAAAGTAGGACACTTTGCAAATTGACGTTTTACAAAATAAAAAATAAATGAATTAAATTATTTAGATAAAATAAAACAACAAATTATGAATTTATTATTAAATTTGTCACTTCCAAGTGAAAATAAGGATAATACATCACAATTATCATAGGAAGGAGATTATCTATTATTTCAAATTATATGGATAAAAAAACTCAACAATTTTTCAATCTAACCCAAATATATCAAATTTCATCCAAAATAAAAAATGACGCCGGAGCAAAGATTGTAAATCTCCACTAGTATCTCTCTATGATCTTAACAATTTTAAAAACATTAACTCTACAAATTCAAATTAAAATGTGACACCTAACCCTTAAAAATAATAATAATAATAATGATAATAAATTATTAAAAGTAATTTATTTATCATAAGATCTTAAATAAAATCTTTAACCTTATAATTAATTTAAGATCTAAGTCCAAGAAACTACATCTAATAAAAATTAAAAAAAAAAAGATTTTTGCAAAATTCTAACTTTATGATAAATCACAAAATAACATTAAAAGAATATTTTAAATTTTTAAAAATTTTTTAAATTTAAATTTTTACAGTTATTAAAAATATTAATAATTAATGAACCGCGATAAGAAAATATTAAATAAATAAAAAATTATAATAAAAATTCTAACTATACGACCATTCACAAAAATACATTAAAAATTCATATTTAAATTTTTAAAATTTTTAAAATTAAAAATTTTATGTATTCAAATATATACCAAATATACCAAATAAAATAGTTGTGTACAGCTGTCCCACAACTCTACGTCACCATGCAACGCCTATAAATACCCATTTGCGCTCAAGCTTGAAATCAAAAAGGATCTTCTTTATATCTCTTTTTATTCTACAGAGCTTATATATATATATATATATATATATATATATATATATATATACGGACGCTTAT
>JAOTRH010206582.1:0-11049 GCA_034768845.1 Heliamphora exappendiculata | reverse complement strand
CTACCATTTCATCAGCTTCAACAAGATGGAGAAGAAGAAGAGAAACGAAAACTGAAGCAATTAGAACTTTGGAGATGGCCATGGCTAAGAAGTATTGGAACCAGAACTCGTTCTTGTTTCCGATCGTAGAGCTGATATGTAAGAGCAAGGAATGAGTGTTATATTTATAGAGAGAGAGAGAGAGAGAGAGAGAGTAATAAACTGGGGTAGGTGCATGCTAGGTTGGGAAGAATCTCACAATGGTTGCAAATTAATTACAAGGCAATACTGGGTACTAGTATGCAGTCAATATTTTTTATAAATAAAAATATTTGATGTATGCATGTTAAATGGTTCACTTTTGTATTTTACTTACACAACAAATGTGGATCGATCAATATTATTTTATTTAAAATATTTTTTGCTACATTATTAAGTTAAGAGGACTACGTAAACAATGATGACGTATAATATTTTAGAAATGCTAAAAACTCATAATATTTATCCATGAATTTGCACACAATTTAAAATAAATTATCCAAATTAAACTATTCGTTAAATGAGTTATACTCTAGGTGAATCTAGGTTATTCGTTTGGAATTATAAATAAATTTATGAGAAAATTTTATGAATTTATAACATTACTAATAATATTATAAAAGTACGAAACTATTAGGTAGGGGATGGGGGTAATTATTCGGTGCTTTGAGAGTACTACGTGAAAAGTTTATGTGGTACTCTCACATAATATGGTGTCGATAATTTTTACGTTATTGACATAATAATTTTCTTTTATTAAGTGACTAAAAAAATATTTATTTATTCAGAATACCATATGACATACCCTGCTTGTTACTCCCATAATAATTTGGTAGGGAATGTGGGTCTATTTGGTGGATAAAGTAGAAGGATTAGAATCATGTGAAGCCTAGAGGTATACTAATTTTTTTAAAATTGGCCAGTTGTTAAAGGAAAAAAGAAAGTAGAGATTGCTTTGGTTAAGTAAGCAATTTCCTAATACGCGGAAAGGCTTTTTATTCACCAGCCGAAAGAAAGGCCCAAATTAAGCTGTCTTGAAGGGAAGGAAAAAGGAATTAGGATTTGACCGATTGAGTTTAGTTCTAGAGAGAGAGAGAGAGAGTTTAGTTCTAAGTAATAAAATTGTATCATTGAAAAACATTTATTTAGAAATTACAGGGTCAAATTTGTCTCCACTCCATTTGCCAAATAAATGGCGAGATTTTCATTTCATTTTTATAGCGTTTATAATGGTTTATTTGATGATCTAACTCGTTTATGTTATAATATTTTATTAAAAATTATTAATATAAAAAATTAAATTAATCAAATATTAATAATTATATGGTCAGATTACATTTATCTTTAAAAAAATAAATAAATGAACAAGTATGATCTTGATAGTAAATTGTACCTTTTTTAAAAATTAATATAATCTGAAATTATTTAATATCGGTTTCTAATAAATATAGAGTTTTATATGAATAATTTGAATCATTGAGATAAGTTCACCTATGAAAAGATAAAAAATAAAAACCCTATATTTAAATCTGTCTAACGCTTAATAAAACCAAACCCATAGTCCCAATTAGTTGAGCTGGCTAAAATTAGTCCTAAATACAGAGAGAAAAAAATTAACTTAACATTAAATCCATGTTTGGACTACATGAATCATGAGAAAGATTACGGATGTGATCGTTAGAGTTAAATACTTAGTAATCTAATTTTTAGATAATCATATCGAACTATTCTTTTAGGAATTTATTAGAGTTTAATAGTTTATTTTCATATTGATTAACTTTGAATTTTAAAATTACCATGAAAGAGAGTGGAAATCAGATTCCTACTTAATTTGAGAATATAATTTTTGATTAAATAAGTTATGAGGAATTACGTTTATATTCTTACTCATTTTAAATAAAAAATATATATATAAAAAATTATAGAAATTAGTGAGAAGCTATTTTGTAGTTTAAAATGTGAGGAATGAGAGAATACCTAGTGGAGTGGAGTTGTGGTGTGAAACGAAGCTGTAACCCATAAAACGGACAAAAAGGCACCTACTTTGAAGCTAATAAAGCTATCGTAGGTTGATTGGCTTCTTCTTACAAAAAAAAAGAAAAAGAAATGGGCAAAAAATATTAAGTATTCTCGTTTTATTACGTAGGTGATATTATGTAACATTTTTAATTAATAAATAATTATAATTTATATTATATAAATTATATTTTTATTGTTTAATCATTTAATAAAAATAAATCATTATATTTTTATTATAAAATTTATTATTATAATATTAAATTAAATTATCACATTAAATTACTACATAATACATACTTCAAGAGTAGAGTAGCGAATAATTACACCAAAAAATGGGCCAATTGGAGTCCGCTGATGGTTGGTTGTTCGCCAGCCGGATAGTAGAAGGCCCAGGAACTTGATTTTGCATAATGGGTGGGTTTTTTTTTTTATATGTTGGGCTAGGTGTGCTGTATTTTATTGAGTTCGTATTTATTATATTATTTTTTATCTATATATTTTTGAGTTAGAATAGAATTAGGAATTATGAGTCGACTAAAAAATTTTTATGTATAGAATTTATAATTATATAGGATGATGGGCTTTTAAGGTTTTTCCGTGTCACTAGTAGAGTTATAATATTATAGAGAAAATAGGCGAAAAAATTGTGTGAAAATAATTTGAGAAGTTAGCTTAGTAAAAAGTAAATAGTGGTTGTGTTTTTTAACATCCGATATAGTAAAATATTTGCTCTCTTACTCGTAGACATAGATAGGTTAGTGTGAGCTGAACCACGTACATTCTTGGTATTGACTATTTTATCGATTTTTGTGCCTAAATTTTTGTTTCCATTTGTGTTCGAGAATGTATGTTCAAATTTCAACACTTTATAAAAGGAATTAGGCTTAATTTAGCTAAACGTATAAAATAAAATTAAAAAAAACCATGTTTTTGCACAAATATTTTTGTAAAGCTTATAATTTTAAACAAGTGAGAGCTGGTTGGAGGAGACTGCTAGGAATAGGAAAATTAACAAAATTGTCGTAAATGAAAATAGGGGTGTCCATGGGTTGCAATGGGTTGCAATGGGGGTAGAGGTTTTTTCAATTCACCTCTAACTTGATCATTTCTAAATTCGGTAGGTTAGTTAATTTTTTAAGTGGTTTAATCCAGTGATTTAGGCTAGTTAATTTTTTAAGTGATTTAATTCAGTGATTTAGGCGATTTGTTAGATTAAATAATTAAAAAATAAAAAAATAATTAAAAAACTCAATAAATTACCAATTTTTAGCAAGTATATTTTAAGATAACACCTTTTAGGCTTTCATCAAACATAACAAATTCCATCAAACATAATATATTCTAAAAATTTGTTTTGTAAATTGATTTGTACTAATTGATATTCTTAAATTAAAAGGCACAATCAAAAATAAAAAATAACCACACAAACAATTAAATTAAATCACACAAGACACAACGATTTTTACGTGAAAAATCACTAAATTAAGTAAAAATCACGAGAACAATCCAAGTTTAGAAGGATCAAACACTGTATCGAGTTTTGATTACAAGAAATCTTACAAATCCTGTTGAATCCACAACCTATCGTAGCAAGTTTATTCTTGCCAAATTCACGTACACTAAAATGTGCTATACTATCACTGCAATTTACCATCGGACTTTAACTGCTGATGAAATTCACCACCAGATTTTGTCTCTTAAGAATCCACTCAAGATAACTACAAACTATGTGAATTGAGTTGAAATGAGTTGATGAATTATCTGCGTACTCTTAAACGAAGATATCTATAATTGTTTGAAGTAGCGAGGAGTGCAACTTGGAGGTAGTAGGTGGTAAATAGGGATGATTGACACTTCATAGAACAGATAGGGGAAGGTGGTGGCAATATAATTTTCCAAAGTAACAGTCGGTGCGTAGAGGTGGTTGTCAATGGAGAGACATGGTGGGGGAGATGGAGGCTGATAGGTGTAGGTGGGGGTGACAGGTGGAGGTGAAAGTGGTGGTCGAATGTGTTGGCCAATAGTAATTATATGAGATAAGAGAAATTGGAGATTGTGGACGTAGGGGAAAAAAAATAGAAATCGTTCAAAAAAATAAGTGAAATTTTAATTTTTTAGATACTAGAATTTAGTAAAATTTTATATTTTTTAAAAATAAAAATAAAAATAAAGATTATTAAACATAAATATTACCAAAGGAGGTAATACCTTTTTTGTTTTGTGTTTATAATATCTCAATAAGATGAAATTAGTTTTTAAGTCAGTTTTAATACTTACTAATAAAACAAAAAATCTAAATCCAAATCCAAATTCAAATCGTATGCTTTGTTAGGGTTTATATATATATATATATATATATATATATATATATGTAACAAAAATAATTATTTATGTTTGTTTATTTCTGGCTCGTAAAATTTATAAAAATAAAAATAAAAATTATTAAACGTAAATATTACCAAAGGAGGTATTACCTTTTTAGTTTTGTGTTTATGATATCTCAGTAAGACGAAATTAGTTTTTTAAAATATTATAAGTCAGTTTTAATACTGTACGCGGTACAAATTTTTTGAGTTTGCTCGGAACTATCAGGATCAGATGAACTGCCCCAATACTGATGATCCCAAACAGAGTATGGGCCGGACTCCTTGTCTTCCGGACTCACTAGACGCTGCTTGTTCCGTCGTCGAATACCTGCAACCACCAAGAACACCGTTAGCGCTTACCGGCCGGTTATGACCGGGAGGCACTCCGACGCTCAAATTAGATATCTCTTTGAGAGGTTTCTAAGCAAGAGTTTTTGGGCCTAAAAATTGCGTACCTTGTAGTTTAGGGGTGCCTCTCCTTATATAGGTGTTAAGACTAACGGAGGCTGAATCCTCTTAGGATTCTGCTTCCTTTTAGTTAGAATTTGTTTTCTATCCTGGATATACGATTTGTTTCTATCCTCTGGATTCGGCTATTGATTTGTTTCTATCTCGTACAAGATGGAAACTTATCCTTCCATTGGCCTCCGACATGGGCTTTTTGGTACGATTTGCCCAAGTCCGGGTTGGGCCGAACCTGTGTGGCTCGAACAAACGATTGCCCAGGCCAAGTCCCGGAGCAGCCTATTTCGGGCTGGCCCCTCTGGTAGGGCCTCGGTCCCTTTGTATTAAGGCGGGGCCTTTGGGCCCGTAAGTTTTATCCACCCTCAACTGTCCCCACCTTTGGTTCTTGCTAGGCTAGACCGTTCGGTGAAGAGCCAGAGCTTCGGATCTCTGTTCAGTTAAGAGTGCTTGCTTGCTCGGTGCGTATGTGGCTGGGTTGTTCGGGATATGTATTGAGCGATGGGATTCCCAGGGTTGCTGACGTGGCGCGTCCTGATTGGTTTACTGAAGAGGCACGCGTTGCTCCAGGCGCAGCGTAATGATTGCATATGGCGCATTTAATTCGCCTGTCTTTTCAAATGCAATGGGTATAAAAACCAGTTGTCGTGCCATTTTGACTCATTTCACCGTTTTTGCACCTCTGATTCTTCGAAGTCTCCTCCTGCCACCTCCGACGAAGACAAACCCAGATTTCAACGAAAAAGTTTTGCAAGTTCCGACGTCGTGTTCAAGTTCCTTCGATCTTTTTGAGGTAAAGCTTTCACCCCTTGCTGCCTTTTTTTTGTCTTGAGGCGGGTTTGCCCACTTTCTTTGACAGAAGCTCTTTCTCCCATCCTTCTTTCTCTCTCTTTTTTTTGTTTTCTTCTTCCTTCCAATGGGCAAACTCCGAAAGTTGGTATCGACGCCGGCGGCCATGTGTGAGTTCCGCCATCGATACAGCGTCCCGGACAACATTGGAATCACTCTGGCTAATCTAGGTGACTCTCGCGAAGGGAACTGGGAAAAGCTTCCCCTCCCACTGGTTGCTATAGTGGAAGGGGGAGTTTGATTTTTCACTCACCCTCTTCTTCGTAGAGTTCTTCGGCATTACCGATTAAGCTCGATGCAGGTTTCTTCCAACGTCTTTAGAGTGGTGATGGGCGTTGTAGAATTAAACCATATCTTAGGTAGCAACCTGGGTATTTGGGATATTGTTTATTGCTACAATATGGTCAAACACTCTTCGGGGTCGTACTACCTCAAAGCTAAGAGTTCAGTCGAGAAGTTGGTCATCGAGCTGCCTGATTCTGGCAAGGATGTCGATGATGACTTCTTGTACATAAGGGGGAATTTTGAGTTCGGCCTCGGGGAAGTGGAAGACATCTTTACAATCCCACGCAAGGATGGTCTTGGACTCGGTAGCCTCTCCAGCCAACTGCTTGTACTTATGCCTCTTACATAAATTAGCCTTGGTTTTCAGTACTAATGCTTCTGCTTTCTGTCCTTCCGTTCGGTGTAGGTGAGATTGCAAACAGCTGAGCACGAGATCCACTCCCCAGCGTACACCTAGAAGACCTAAAGAAGGTCTGGGAATACAAGGGGCTTCCAGAACAGCGAGGACTCGGGCGGGCAGTTCACATTCTCTTCAAATACATTCCCACCCATAGGAGCTTCATTAGGCCAAATACATCTGGTGTTCGGGTGGTGGCTGAAGCTTCTGCACCTGTTGAGGCTCCCGAAGCTGTAGTGCTTCCTTTCGTCCGAGCAGAGAGACAGGTTACAATCGCTCAACCCTCTCTACTGATTGACGAGCCTGGGCCTTCATCTCCTGGTTATACCATTTCAATTTCATCTTCCTCCTCCTCTTCCATCGATTTCTCTGTATTCGACGAAATCACCGACATGGCACAGAAGAAGGCGTCCACTACCGACCTTAGCCAATTCCTCACCCTGGGGGCCCGAAGAGGAAGGTGACGGCTGTTACTTCGGCTACGGAAAGCCTGGCGGCCGAACTGACAGAAGAGGCTGCCCCAATCTCTAAGTCATCATCTCATCCCTTACAGAAGAAGCATAAGAAGGATGGGAGCTCCCCACCGAAAGAGAAGGGAAAGAAGAAAGGGAAGGAGAAGAAGGAAAAGGAGAGAAGAGAGACAGGGAAGGCAGTAGCAGAGCCTTCCGGGGGTGCCGAGCAGTGGTCACCCAAACTTGTAAGGGCGGCCGACCTATCACGGTCGAGGACCGGGCAAAGTCCCCGGATACTTCGTTTGGCCTAACATAGGCCCTGCTGTTACCTAGTGACATGAAGGAAATCAGAAAAATTTCCCATGAGCACCTGGTGAAGTCCTCCGTCCGCCACTCAATCTAGGTATTGCTCGGAACTTTTTTATTCGTTATCCTTGTACTTCATCCTTTGATGTTTCTTTTGGTGACTAACATCCTTATTCCTTGCAGAGCCTTCAATGACTAATGGCCATGGTGGAGCGCGTCAAGGTACAAGAGGCTGAACTGACCAAGCTCTGCTAGGCCAATGCCAATTTCTTGAAGCAGTTGAACAAGTTGGAAGGTGGCCTTCGGGAGAAGGCCAAAATTGCTGATGCAGCTCGGGCACGAGCAGCCGAACTTGAAATTCAAGTGGCTGCTTTGAAGGGTAAGCTGAAGGAGAAGGAGAAGTCCCTTGCTGACACCGTAGCTCTCTTGGGCAAAATCGAGGCCGAGCTAGACAAGTCCAGGGAAGAAGCCTCAAATGCTTACTCGGCTGGGGTGGCTGAAGCTACTGAGGATTACAAGTCCCAAATCTCTGGCCTCTAGGACATCGTCTTTGGGTTCGCTTGGGAGGCTGCTTTGAAAGCTGCCGGGGTTAAGGCATCCTCCCCCTTATACACGGAAGTCCTCCTCTCTAGCAAACAGTCCAGTGAAGAAGTTGGAGAGGAGGCCGCATAACCCC
This sequence comes from Heliamphora exappendiculata, assembly GCA_034768845.1. NCBI lineage: Eukaryota > Viridiplantae > Streptophyta > Magnoliopsida > Ericales > Sarraceniaceae > Heliamphora > Heliamphora exappendiculata. Next base: position 3,219 of record JAOTRH010206582.1, on the reverse strand, counting down.
AAGCTGCTGCCGGTACTGACGAGGTGGCGCCCGCCGAAGTACCCCAAGCCACTTCTACTGCTGTTGAGGAGGTGGGAACACCAGTGGAGACCACTGAAGACTTCCTGGCCGCTCCTTGAAGGCTTTTGTGTTCTTCTTTTCCATTATCTATTTTTGTAGTGCCCTTTGGAGCTTTTCCTTGTAGCTTCGAGGGTTTTAGCCCCTCTTTTAATGAAAGAAATTTTGTTTTTTCTTGGTCTTCATTCGTACTTATTCTTATTTAAGTATGCTTTGGTGAACTCCCGTGCTAAGAACCCAAGTAGTTTGGTCATACTTCCACACTCAGTATTTTAAACTTAATTATCCTAAGTGTGGGATCATCATCCGTATTAGGGAAAGAAACAGTCCGGATAATTGTCAAAAAAAATTTGAGGCATAATCAATCATAAGAACGAGTTTGGATGAACATCGAGTTTAGCCAATTGAGGCTTAATCATCCTAAGTATGGGATTATCATCCATACTAAGGGCTTAAGTAGTTCGGATAAATTTCGAACTTAGTCTTTTTAGGCTTAATCGTCCTAAGTATGGGATTATCATCCATACTAAGGGTTTAAGTAGTTCGGATAAATTTTGAACTTAGCCTTTTTAGGCTTAATCATTCTAAGTATGGGATTATCATCCATACTAAAGGAATAAGTAGTTCGGATAAATTTCGAACTTAGCCTTTTTAGGCTTAATCATCCTAAGTATGGGATTATCATCCATACTAAGGAAATAAGTTGTTCAGATAAACATCGAACTTGGGCTGTTGAAAAATTTCACTGTGCTTGTCGAAGAAGTTCACTGTGCTTGCCCCCCAAGTTTTTTTCAATGATGTCAATTGATAAAAACTTTAAGAGTGAAGGAAAAAAGCTCAAGACGAACATCGGCATTTTATTGTAAATGTTGGAAAATTACAAGAAACTAAAAGACTAAAAGTAAAACTTGCGGAGGTTGTTAGCGTTCCATGGTCCGGGGATTGCCTTCCCATTCATGTCTTCAAGGTGGTACGCCCTAGTGCCACCTTTCGAGGTTATTTTGTACGGACCCGCTCAGTTCGGGCCCAACTTCCCCTGGACAGGGTCTTTCATGTGGCCGAGCACTTTTCTTAGTACCAGATCTCCTGTGCCGAACTCTCGGCGTTTCACCCTCTTATTGTACCCTTTGGCAAGTGTTTGCTGATAGGCTGCCAATATAATGGTGGCCATCGTCCTACGCTCTTCGGCTAAATTAAGGTCCAAGGCTAGTGCCTTATCATTGGCTCCGGGAGTACCAAACTCTGTTCGGATTGTCGGTAATCCGACCTCCAGTGATATAACTGCCTCTACCCCATAGGCTAGGAAACATGGGGTTTCTCCTATGGATCTTCTTGGAGTAGTTCAATAGGTCCATAGAACCGAAGGGAGCTCTTCGACCTATCTTCCTTTGGCTGCATCCAGTCTCTTCTTCAGCCCGTCGATGATAGTCTTGTTGGTGGCCTTTGCTTGTCCATTACTTTGAGGGTATGCCGGGGTGGAGAAATAATTCTTAATCCCAAGCCCCAAACAAAAAATTTTAAATAGAGAGCTATCGAACTGAGTACCGTTGTCGGAGATAATTGCTCAGGAGATGCTAAATCGGGTGATGATGTTCTTTCACATGAACCTCTTCACATCAACGTCCCTAATATTGGCCAAGGGATCAGCCTCCACCCATTTAGTGAAGTAGTCCATGGCAACAAGGAAGTATTTCCTATTGCCTATGGCCTTTGGGAAGGGGCCGACTATGTCATACTCCCACTAGGCAAAAGGCCAAGGACTTGTGAGTGGGGACAGGTCACCAGCTGGGATGTGTATATTTGGGCTGAACCTCTGGCACTTGTCACACTTATGGACATACTGCTCCGCGTCTTTCTGCATGTAGGGCCACCAGTAGCCCTAAGAGATTGCTCGGTGAGCCAATGATCGCCCCCTAGTATGGCTGCCGCAAATTCCTTCGTATATTTCGAACAAGAGGTCTTGGACTTTGTTCGGGTGCACACAGAAGAGGTAGGGCCCAGTAAAGGACTTCTTGTACACATCCCCCGAACTAGAGACCCAGAACCTTGTTGACTTCCTCCTTAAAGCCCGAGCTTCGTTCTGATCGGCTGGTAGCTCGCCTTTCACCAGGTATTCTTTCAAGGGATCCATCCAGCTGGGACCTAGTTCCGAGCAGTAGACCGACTTCTCTTCGTGGTTGACAATGCTCGGCTGTTGGAGGACTTCCATCGAAATCACCCATTTTTTCCCTAATACTAACAGCTGATGCTAGGCAAGCCAAGGAATCTGCATGGCTATTTTCTCGGGATGAGAGCTGGGTGATCCCAAAACATGGAATCCCTTTAGCCATTTGTTGTGCTAATTGAACGTACGCCTGCATTCTGTCATCTTTGGCTAGGTATTCTCCCTTAAATTGATTCACCACTAACTGTGAATCACAAAATAGTTTGACCTTTTTGGCCTTCAGCTCGATGGTATATCGAAGCCCGGCTAGTAGGGCTTCGTATTCGGCTTCATTGTTGGTGGCCTGGAAGTCCAGCTGGACAGCCCTCTCCATGAGGATTCCCTCAGGGCTGTACAGTACTACTCCTGCTCCAGCCCCCTTGTTGCATGAAGAGCCATCTACGTAGAGCCTCCAAGTATCCTTTAAGTCCTCGTTATCAATAATTGTTGACTTGGTAGTTTGCCCCCAGTGTCCACCGAACTTCCTTCTTGGCTGAATTCGGCTATGAAGTTGGCCAAAACTTGGCCCTTTATAGCTGTCCTAAGGCAAAAAGTGATGTCGTGCTCTCCAAGTTCTACTGCCCACCTTGCTACTCTCCTCGAAAAGTCATCTTTTCGAAGTAGTGACTGCATGGGGTGTTCAGTAATTATCTTGATCGGGTGTGCTCTGAAGTAGTTGATGAGTTTACGAAAGGCAACGACCAGGGCTAGTGCAAGCTTCTCCAACGGCAAATACCTTATCTCTAGGTCCAGAAGGACCTTGCGCACATAGTAAATGGGCTTTTGGACTTTGTCTTCTACCCTTAGAAGCACCACACTGACAGCTCGGATAGATACTACAAGGTACAAGAACAAGATCTCTTCACTGCTCGGCACCATTAGTAATGGAGGAGATGAAAGGTACTGCTTCAGTTCGGCTAGGGCTTCCTCACTTTCTTCATCCCACTTGAACTGGTTAG